>LR812535.1:29052281-29312281 GCA_903798195.1 Danio kyathit | reverse complement strand
TTTTATAATATTGTCATTTTATTGGGATTTGTTTTGATATAAACACTCCCAATTTGCATGAAAGTTTTGCAAGTAGAACTACACATATTGCTTAAAAGTCCGTTTTTTTTTAAAGATTTGCATTAACTACTTCAGTTGAGTCTTGTTAAATGAACTGTCAGAAGTGGGATTTGAACCCACGCCTCCATTCAGAGACCAGAAGCCTCATCAGCTGAGAAGGTTGAACCTTGAGTCTGGCGCCTTAGACCACTCGGCCATTCTGACACTGCTGCATACAAACAATCATTCTCTGATAGCGCTGCACTAACAATCTGGGGGCCAGAAGAAAGTTTTATGATAACAGACTTACAGTATCTAGTGGTAAAGTTAGCAATATGACTTTGTAATAGAAATCTTATAGAATTATAATTCAATTATCAATAAAAAGATGTGTCGAATTAACTGAAATAATACAAAGTATACAAAATTTAACCAAGAGATCACCTCATACTATTGTAAAAGACTTTATTTATTTATTTGTTTGTTTGTTTGTTTGTATATTTGTGTGTTTATTTATTTGTTTGTTTTATTTTATTTAATTTTATTGTATTTTATTGTATTTTATTTTATTTTATTTTATTTTTCCTCCAAAAATACCATGGGACCATACATTTATTTTTGGCTCATTTAAAAAGGCTCACGGACATCACTTTGAAATTTGTTATTTACAAACAGGGAAATAGGGATAAATATTTTATAATATTGTCATTTTATTGGGATTTGTTTTTGATATAAACACTCCCAATTTGCATGAAAGATTTGCAAGTAGAACTACACATATTGCTTAAAAGTCTGTGTTTTTTTAAAGATTTGCATTAACTACTTAAGTTGAATCTTGTTAAATGAACTGTCAGAAGTGGGATTTGAACCCACGCCTCCATTCAGAGACCAGAAACCTCATCAGCTGAGAAGGTTGAACCTTGAGTCTGGCGCCTTAGACCACTCGGCCATCCTGACACTGCTGCATAGAAACAATCATTCTCTGATAGCGCTGCACCAACAATCTGGGGGCCAGAAGAAAGTTTTATGATAACAGACTTACAGTATCTAGTGGTAAAGTTAGCAATATGACTTTGTAATAGAAATCTTATAGAATTATAATTCAATTATCAATAAAAAGATGTGTCGAATTAACTGAAATAATACAAAGTATACAAAATTTAACCAAGAGATCACCTCATACTATTGTAAAAGACTTTATTTATTTGTTTGTTTGTTTGTTTGTTTGTATATTTGTGTGTTTATTTATTTGTTTGTTTTATTTTATTTTATTTTATTGTATTTTATTTTATTTTATTTTTCCTCCAAAAATACCATGGGACCATACATTTATTTTTGGCTCATTTAAAAAGGCTCACGGACATCACTTTGAAATGTGTTATTTACAAACAGGGAAATAGGGATAAATATTTTATAATATTGTCATTTTATTGGGATTTGTTTTTGATATAAACACTCCCAATTTGCATGAAAGATTTGCAAGTAGAACTACACATATTGCTTAAAAGTCCGTGTTTTTTTAAAGATTTGCATTAACTACTTAAGTTGAATCTTGTTAAATGAACTGTCAGAAGTGGGATTTGAACCCACGCCTCCATTCAGAGACCAGAAGCCTCATCAGCTGAGAAGGTTGAACCTTGAGTCTGGCGCCTTAGACCACTCGGCCATCCTGACACTGCTGCATACAAACAATCATTCTCTGATAGCGCTGCACCAACAATCTGGGGGCCAGAAGAAAGTTTTATGATAACAGACTTACAGTATCTAGTGGTAAAGTTAGCAATACGACTTTGTAATAGAAATCTTATAGAATTATAATTCAATTATCAATAAAAAAGATGTGTCGAATTAACTGAAATAATACAAAGTATATAAAATTTAACCAAGAGATCACCTCATACTATTGTAAAAGACTTTATTTATTTGTTTGTTTGTTTGTTTGTTTGTTTGTATATTTGTGTGTTTATTTATTTGTTTGTTTTATTTTATTTTATTTTATTTTATTTTATTTTATTTTATTTTATTTTATTTTATTTTTCCTCCAAAAATACCATGGGACCATACATTTATTTTTGGCTCATTTAAAAAGGCTCACGGACATCACTTTGAAATTTGTTATTTACAAACAGGGAAATAGGGATAAATATTTTATAATATTGTCATTTTATTGGGATTTGTTTTTGATATAAACACTCCCAATTTGCATGAAAGATTTGCAAGTAGAACTACACATATTGCTTAAAAGTCCGTGTTTTTTTAAAGATTTGCATTAACTACTTAAGTTGAATCTTGTTAAATGAACTGTCAGAAGTGGGATTTGAACCCACGCCTCCATTCAGAGACCAGAAGCCTCATCAGCTGAGAAGGTTGAACCTTGAGTCTGGCGCCTTAGACCGCTCGGCCATCCTGACACTGCAAATAATATCTTCAGGATTTCCATACAGTGGAAGCAGCACTGATGATTCTGCTTAAAAATGTATTCGCTATAACTATGTTCTTATACAAGTTATAACGTGGGCTATATTGTTTGAATAATAGTTTCTAGCATCGGACATCCTTTGTAAGAAAGTCACAGGAGAGCATTCTCTTACATTTTTTTGTTTACTTTTCATATTGGTTTGTTTTACCCTTTGGTCAACTTAAAATGAATTATAATTATGGAACGTATTTTTTTATAAACACAATTTCCTATAAAATATTAAATGTCAATCATCAATCGCATTTATAAATGACAAACATCACATGATGATAAGCACGACGCTTTCTTATATACCGCCTGTTGCTTTATCCTCTTCCTGGACGTTTTTGCCGCAATATCTTCAATAGCCCACAAGATGGAGCAGCAGCAATGTTCTCCTCGATTTGGATTTGGTTTACCCCCACTTTTGTAATGTATTATAAATGTGTGCCTCTGCACTGAAATAGATCAGATCTCCAGTAGCAGTGAAACATGAGTTGATAAAGATCAAACAGGATTTGTGAGAGGGCATTCCTGCCAGCCAACGTGGGGATTAATTGTTTCAATCAAGGTAATGGCTGCATACCCAGTGGTTAAACATATGCAATGCTATTGGCTGAGAACTGAACACAGACCTTAGAAACAGGTCCCTGGCTCAGTATGAGTGATGCATTTTTGACCACATTAGGCTTGGTAGCATTTCAAGGGAACAAATAAGTAAATAAATAAGTGAATTAACACAAATTCACTTTCGTTTAAGTCAAATAAGGGCCTCTGTCCACCACTTACAATTTATTTTAAATGCAAACTTCTTTATGTGATTTTGGCAAGCTGATTATTTAAGCTGACAGGGTTTACACCTCAGAACTGTTTACTTCACCTCACCCATACCCCACCTCTCATCCCCTATTTTGCACCACTGTGTATCATCTACAGTTATTTCTACTGTAACTTGATGTTTAGTGTGATTTGTATTGAAAGGATATATTAACATGTTTGCACTGACTAGTGAGATGCATTTAATTTCATCGCACATGTATATAATGTACATTGTATACGTGTACAGTGACAAAAAAGGGCATTCTATTCTATTCTTTATTCTATTTATTATGTCATAAACAATGTTTGGTAAACATAATAAGAAATAAAACAAATCATATGTCATAATTTGTCAAATAAATTGTACCATCCAGGCAAAAAGATAGGTTTGCGGTAATAATGTTTTTGTATTATATTTATGTAAAAGGGGTGTCCTCAATACAACGTTTAAAGTACTGATGTTTAAATAATAATAATAATCATAATAATATCCAATAAAATTTCAAATAGGGTAAATTATGATTAAACAATTAGACATAATAATAATAGTAGTAGTAGTAATAATAATAATAATAATAATAATAATAATAATAATAATAATAATAATAATAATAATAATAATAATAATAATAATGGGGCGACACGTTGGCTCAGTGGTCAGCACTGTCACCTCACAGCAAAAAAGGTCACTGGTTTGAGTCCCGGCTGGGCCAGTTGGCATTTCTGTGTGGCGTTGCTCCGTATGCTCCGGTTTTTTCCCACAGTCCAAAGATATGCGGTATAGGTGAATTGAATAAACCAAATTGGCTGTAGTGTATGAGTGTGTATGGGTCCCAGTACTGGGTTGCAGCTGAAAGGGCATCCGCTGCATAAAAATTATTGAACACAAACAAAACACTTTACTGATACTGAAATGTCAAACAAGATTTAAAACTTTAGTTTTATTTCCTATTTTTTAAAACAATGACACTTTGTTTGTGGATAAAATGATCAATATACTAGAAAATACTTTTAGAAATGAGAAATAATATTAAATAAACACTTCCAGCAGCAACTCAACAATAATACTTTTATCCTGTATATAATTAGTATTTTTAGTAATATTGTTGTATGAAAAGTATGCCATATATTTTTTATGAATTGAAATATAATGACATTTAATTTTTGCACAAACATAAGCTACAGAATTGTTTTAATTTAGTAATAGAAATAGATTGAGTATGGGCCATTTAATTCATGTACATAATAGCAAATCTAGCAGTCATACTTACTACCTTCCTGTGTCATGGTCATTGCATTATCGCACTTCTCTCTATATTTAGGCTATTGTATTATAGTAAAATATACACAAATTATATAAAATACATGAAAACTTTGTGTTATATAAAAAGCTACTTATATTAAATAGTACAAATTTATAATGAAATAACATTTATTTCTCATTATAACACGCGAACGGTTCATATTCAGCTTAAAACATACATTTTACTTGTTTCTTGTAAGTAATATGTCCATTAAATGTGTCGGGATCAAAGCCATTCGGTCGCAGCCCGGCAGATGCCGTCATGACGCAGGACTTCCAGCGCAATGACGCGTCGTTACGTTCCACCAATCGGCGGCCGTTTTCCGAAGCCCAGGAAAGGAGCAGATGATATGGCAGCTTTGTGAGCGGCCAGGTGGAACTCGCTTTTGTTTAATCGGGCTGACAGCGGAACATGAGTACACTCTAACCCGCACGCCGCAGCGGGGGATCCGAAGATGATATACCTGATATTACTGTCTGCCTTCTCCGGGGCCGTCGTCACGCTCCTCCTGCAGCTCTTACTGCTGTACCGGAGGAGCCCCGAGCCTGTCGCCAGAACAGTGCAATATGTCAAAGTAGTTCCTGATCCCGCGCTCAAGGATTACTTTAGCAGCCAGCAAGCCGATTCAGCGCAGCAACAACCGGACAGTCCGTCGCCAGTCTCCAAACAACCGGAGGCCGCTTCTCCCAAGCAGCAAGAGACCCCCGTCCCCGGCAGCAGCCCCAAACAGCAGCCATCCTCGCCGCCACCGCCTTCCCTGGGAGACCCTCAGCACAGCTCCAAAGCCGAGACATGCGACTTCCTCAATGCCATCATTCTTTTTTTATTCCGCGAGCTCCGAGACACGCCGGTCGTCCGGCACTGGATCACCAAAAAGATCAAGGTAGAGTTTGAGGAGCTCCTCCAGACCAAGACCGCCGGGCGCCTGCTGGAGGGGCTCAGTCTGCGGGATGTTTCCCTGGGCAACTCGGTTCCCGTTTTCAAAACAGCCAGACTTATGAAACCCGTGGCTGTCAACGAAGACAACATGCCGGAGGAGCTGAATTTCGAGGTTGACTTGGAATATAACGGCGGCTTTCATCTGGCCATCGACGTCGATCTGGTTTTCGGTAAATCGGCTTATCTGTTCGTCAAGATGACCCGGGTCGCAGGCCGCCTGAAGCTGCAGTTCACCCGCATGCCTTTCACGCACTGGTCCTTCTCGTTCCTGGAGGACCCGCTGATAGACTTTGAGGTGAAGTCTCAGTTTGAGGGTCGTCCTCTGCCTCAGCTCACCTCCATCATAGTCAACCAGCTCAAGAGAGTTATCAAGAGGAAGCACACCTTACCAAACTACAAAATAAGGTAATGTCTTGCTTCAGTAACTCTTGGCTTGTCGCTTGAAATGTGTGATTAGGTTTTTTCTGGGATCTCAGGTGTGGAATGAATATGGCCTTGTGGGTCAATGATTGTAGTTGATCCTAAAAATCATTCCTGAATTCAGGTTTATTTTTGTGGCTGTTAGGTATGTGTGTGGAAGCGAGAAAGCTTTTGATGACTAGTGTTTATTTGTTTAATGGTATGTGGTAACTGAAATGTCAAACCAATTTCTAAATATTAATTCCTGTTTTTGGCAAGTAGTTAGATAAAAGATTTGGGATATGCACATATCAGCATGATATCAAGTTATGGATTTGATCAACTTAAGATATGAAATAGTATAGTTATAGTTAGTATTGACCAGATTTTCTCTATCGGTGCATCCATAAAATATGCAGTATACTGTATGTTTTGGAAAGCAGAATGAACAATAATTTTATATTAGTGGTATCATAGTTGCCAGTACAGACACACATATACAAAAACTAGACCACAGGTGTCAAATCCAGTTCTTGGATGGCTGCAGCTCTGCACAGATTAGTTCCAACCCTAATTAAACTCACCTGATCAAACTAATTGAGTCTTTCAGTTATGTTTGAATTGAAACCTATAGTGTGTTGGAGTAGGGTTGGATCTAAATTGTGCAGAGCTGCGGCCCTCCAGGAACTGGATTTGACACCTGTGAACTAGACAATGGCCATGCTAAATAATCCAAAACAAGTTAAATGACCCTGCTATTAGAAAAACTCAAAATATTCACTTTCACTCCTATACATAAATGCACTTTTATTGTTTCTGTTGTTATACACCGTTTTACATTTAAAATCAATTCATAATGAAGCTCAAAATCTGTTACCCTTTTGCACAAACTTCATAAATGTAGAACAATTTTAAGACAGGTGGAATACAAATGTAAAATGTTACAACACATTTACATTTTAGTTGGAAGGCAAAATATCACTTCTTTAAAGTATAATGGAAAACTAATAACCTGTGGAAACAATTTAAAAGTAGCTGTTATTACTATTATAGCAGAGAATACTGTTATCATAATTAGTAATAATAGCAATTGTTTATTATTGTTTTTGATTCGTTTATTTATCTTAGGCTTGGGTTGGTATAAGATTCTAACGGTATGATAACCTTCGATAAAAATACCATGGTTTCACGGTATTGTGATTACTGCTCTAAAATACATTCTTTTTAATGTCTGGGTAAAAAGCAACAACTTTTTTCAGCTTTGAACACAATGTACGAAATCGCAAACTTCATATTATATAGTACGCTAAAAACAGTATGCGAGCCGAGTAGTATATCCGAATTCATAGAATTCGAAAAACAGTATGCGAGAAGTACCCGGATGACCTACTACTTCCCACGAGATTTTAAAGTGTGTATCTGGTGGACGCTATGCTATCCCATGATGCACCGTGAGAGAATTCATGAATGGGAGTGAAGCGGGTATGTCACGTGATAATGACAAAATGGCATCCGTACTACGTCCAAGCTCCATTCATACTAGTCGCATTCCTACTGCATAGAACGTACTTTTTTTATCAGCCGAGTAGTACATTCAAATTCAAATGCAGTACTACCTACTGAGTAGTAGGCGTGTTTGGACACAGTAAATATATTTTATTTTGAGAAACATTTACAATATTTTGGAACAGTAAACATGTCAGGCTAAATAGTTAAAATAGATCATTGACTTCTGCTTTCTTTTACAATTTAAAATGGGTTCTTTGGATATATTTTTCATTGTAGATGCTGTTGTCCCAAAAAAGTAAAAAAAAAAAATCTTACATACGCCGTAGGAATGATATAACAGAAAATGTTGGCAGTTTTAAAACCCTGACTTTTCCAAACTGGGGTATACCTTGAAAACGATTTTCATCCCATTGTTACTTAATATATGGTTTGTCTTCTGCTTGATCCCACTTTTTTGCTTTTTTTTTTTTTTTTAACTATCTGTCAAAGTAGTTCTTCAATTTTTAAAAAAAAATTAAACAACACATTAAAGAAGTTACTAGCGTTTGTGTATTTAGTTGCTTCCCAAATTGGTAGACCTGTCATTAAAGACCCTATTAAGTTGAAAGTGTAATTATCGGTGAAAGATATATTTCAAGCTATTATGTGAAAATTGCTTTGACTGCACAGAAAGAATGTTAAGAGGTTGTGAAACTGGTAGTGTGTATTCATGTCTGACTGGGGTTGTGAAAAGCGAATAGACAGAAGTGCTGTAGCATGGCAGTAAGAGACTTCTGACTTGATTGTTGGATCATGTGACTAGAATATGTTCATTTTCGTTTATTTTTCCTGAGAGAAACTGGAAATGGAGGCCACTATCCCTCTTTGCTCACGAGTCACTTTACTGCGCTCTTATTCCTGACCTCTTAAAAAGTGAAAACAACTCTTGTAGTTTGTGTTACTTCCTGTTTTTAGCTGAGAAAAATATAAAGTCCGTGACTAAGTCATTCAACCAAGCTGTGGATTGATTGCTTGCAGGATTCATCCACCTACACCTCACTGCTCTCTATTACTCAGCATTACTTGGCACACCTAAAACGGCCGCTTGCCAATAAACATTAAGATGTCTCAGCAAGTGTGTGCGGTTTCATTGGATTTCTCAGCTGTCGTAGGTTCTTTAGGTTCAACATTGTCTTTGTAAGTCAGCGTGTGCACAAATGCTCTGATGAACAGTCGTTTTTGGCTCATCATTCAAATTGCTCGTCTTTCTGTTGACACGGTGCGTCAGTCGTTATGAACATAATGTGCAAATCACAAAGTCAAACACAACACTGTGATTTTATCCATTAAGTTAATTGTAGTGTCCTTAGAAGACAAAAACGCCTTGATGAATTACGTCGTAATCTTGATCGATTTGAATGGTGCGTTTGAACTTTGACCCCACACAGCTAGGATTTTTTGGTAGTAAACTAAATCACTGCACTCTCTGTTAAACGTCACACTTAAATATTGATTATATAGTGATCAATAGTTCTAGTCTTAATATAAGAGCTTGATATGTGATAAACATATAGACTTAAGACAACAGAGGCCGATTAACATGCACAAGTAGATGGAGACACATTCCTCGTTACACCTGGGGTTTTAATCTATCTTATTAGTCAAATCTGGACCACTTTCCTGATTTCTGTGAGGAAGATCTGTATTGATTTTTTTTTTATTTAATATTGTGAAAAATTTGCTTTAATTGTGTAAGTGAAAAGAGACAATGGAAAACAATACAGAGAACAGTTGGCTTTATTTCTACTCTGATTGCCAGAAATCTACACCAAGCACTGTGGGTAGTGGGTACTACTATATAACTATATATACATTTTTTTTTGAAAGCTGCAAACTGATATATAGACAAAATACAATACAAATGTTATATTAATATGATATTAATTTTCTGAAATTGATTACAGAAACAAAAAGCAAACTAGAGCTGCTACTAACAATTATATTTATTCTTGTTATCCTTGCACCCAATCCCTTTAAATATATAGCCTATTTATCTTATTTAACATATCCAAAAGAGATAACAGATCTTTAGATTAAATCTTTACTTCAGCTTGGAACATTCATTCAGGCATTTGCACTGCACCACAGATTGTGGCATCTTTACACACAGATAAAACTCACAATAAATCTGTGAAATAATGTACCTCTATAAATAAATATGGTCACATATTGGACACAAATGTATTACAACATACACTCCCTCGCATCTCCACTTTGTAGGTCAATAGATGTTGAATTAGAAGCATTCAAAATGTGCAAAGCGGTGGATTGCCTAAACTTGCCTGTGTTTAATCAAACACTTAAAGACAGAACACCAAGAACCTCTCTTACTTAAAGTGTTTAGTAACTTAAATGACAGCAGATTTGAAAAGTTCTGCCTACAACAGCAGAGCTAATTTAGCATACTAGACAAAAATAAGGTGGCTTTCCCTTCTCTTATGGTTCAACATCAATAATAGCCCATGCACAGTGCCTTTCCTCTTCAGGTGTTCATGCATCATGCTGTTATTTTATTCAGAGAGTGAAAATTAAATTTAAAAGGTAAAAGAATATAAAATAAGTAGATTAAAAATATTGATGTTGACTTATTATCAGTGTCGACTCAGTCAGTTATATTGACAAATCTCAGTAGCCCTAAGGCCTAAAACCTTAATTGCAGAGTTTTTACCTTTCTATCCCCAAAATTATTTGGGGAATTCTTATCGTTCAAATTTTTCACAGTAAAAAAACTTCCAAACCTTTCCTCTAGCAAAAATGTTTTCTAATGTTCTGTATGCTGGAAGGCTAGCAACAGATTCAAAGTGGATCAAATGGGGAAAATAATTCACAATTTGGATGCTCATTTTATTGTATTCTGTATTTCTTTAATATTCATATATACAGCTTATTTTTCACAATATTCACCTAAAACAGCAACTGGTGGAAATGATCCAGAATTTTTCAAGTTTAATAAATCGTGACAATAGTTAACTTATCAGTCTGATAATGTAACCTTAAAAGTAACCATTTATTGGCTGAGACTGCTATGGCAGCCTATTGACCTTATTCTTCAACGCGGAAGTGCGCTCGTTTTTGCGATTGTTTTAGAACTTCCGATTCAGTTGCCTATGGGAGAAATGACTAGGAATAATAAACGGCTGAAAACAGTCAAACTACTCGCTCTACAAACAAGTGTTTGCATGATTATACAGACAAAATAGAATAATATAATGGGAAAACCTCAGTTTGCAACATCAAGCAGCAGAACGGGCTGTTCTTAACATCAAAAAATGAATGGAAGTGAATGAGACCGGAAGTCTCGAGCCAAAATGACTCAAATGGCTGCGCCCGCTCGTACGCGGAGAATAAGGTGAATAAACTGCATCTTCAATTTGAATATATGATGACAATTAGCAAAGTTTAAATCCTGTTTGGCTAACAACACGAACCTTAAGGCTGATTTATACTTCTGCTTCAAGCACAGGTGCATGCTTCGGCGCAGCCTTCACGCAGTCGAATAGCCCTCATTGTGGCTGATGCTGACGTGCACCTCTCGAAAAATGTAACAACACGTCGCAACAATGCGTAGCTCTGTAATTGGTTGGCTTGGTAGCGCTGATGAGTGTTAGCGGGGATGAGAGCCGCGTGAACCCATTGGACAGAGTGTTTACAAGTGTCAAGTCCCAAGGAGAAGCTCCAGATGTCAACTTTTGCTTTGTGTTTACCTTATAATTAATGTTGTTGCATGTTTGTCGGTTCCCGTCTCTGAATGAGTGAGTTTTAGTTACTTGTACATTAAAGTAGCGCTCGGAAAAAAACAAAACACCAGTGAAGAAACTCGACACAGAGGTACAAAAAAACCTACTGCAAGCTAGCGTTTTGGAAGTGTTATCATAGAACAACACAAACAGCACACAGAAGTATAAATGCACGGCAACGCGCAAGGCATGTGCCGTGGGTCACGCCGATTACTCGACGCAGGAGTATAAACCAGCCTTTAATGAGTAATACTAATGTCGGTAGTTGGAGATTAGCTGGTCTGAGCACATTCTGTCACATATCAACAAAAACTTGTCTTAATGCCAGGTGTACAAAACAACTTAAATGATCCAAAGAGTATTTTCAAAACCATTCTCTCACTTTCCTTTGGATTAAACAGGCTGGCATTGACGCTGTGCCCTCTGTTATACTCCATGAGGACGCGTGCTGCATAACTAAAGAGTTTTAGTCATCAGAACACACACGCACAGCCGGCAGCAAACTTACTGAAGCTAAACCCTTTACATTACCCAGAGGGAATGAACTTCTGAATGATGCGAGACATTAAATGACACACTCATTTTCTCGGTATTGACACTTTCTCAAAAGACTGAATCACTTCATTGGCGGTTGAGATGGCAGATAGTTTTCTTTTTTATGTGTGATAAAAGTGGATGATACAGTGTCGAATTCATGCACTGGTCATGTTTCACTGCCTCAGAGTTTAATGGCGTTTGCTTTAGGGCTGAGATGAAAAGTACTTAGTGTTTAATTTGTCACGTGGGAGGTGACGTTAAGGAGCTGACAATATTTCCTTTTAAACAAGCGTGTGAGTGGGAACTTTGTTTAAAAAGCAGGCAGCATGGCCCAGGGACAAAACAAGCAGGCCGGACACAATTCGTTAGTCGTCTCTGTGTGGGATGGAAGTGTCACAGATGGAGGAGGTGTTCAAGAACAGGACAAGAGTGTGTGTATGTGGACAAAACTGCCGGAGACATGGATGTACATACTGTGGTTAAAAAGCTTTTAATATTCTGTGGTAATAGGTATAGGGTAGAGAATCAATATTTTATCTGTCTTTTAAATAACTGTATGGTCTTACTAAGATGAAGAAAGATTTGGTTGATGTATAATGTAATATAATATTCTTTCATGCATTCATTTTCTTGTTGGCTTAGTCCTTTTATTAATCTGGGGTCGCCACAGCGGAATGAACCGCCAAATCCAGCACATTTTTACGCAGCGGATGCCCTTCCAGCCGCAACCCATCTCTGGGAATATAATATAATATAATATAATATAATATAATATAATATAATATAATATAATATAATATAATATAATATAATATATGAGCAATATCACATGAGTAGCAGTGTGATATGGCTGTATATTGGCACTGGTGGGAGGCGTGCGTTGGCACGAGGCTGCAGGCCGAGTGCCTCAGTGTCCTACCAGTGACGATATACAGCCACTGCTACGAGTGTGATATTGCATTTATACTACAGTTTGAATCGTCAGAACATCAGAAACCGTTGCGACTTTACAAATGTCACTTTAGAGTTAGTATTTGAATGATATTCTAGCGTAATATCTAAAGTGATTACAAAAGGTGACATGCAGACATTTTAAGATTATAAGGTTGAACGGCACCAAATGCCATCAGTCTAGAGACATTTGCCAGTATTTCTCTGTTGCAATCAGGAGATCACAATAATTAACACAGAAAAAGCCAAAGCAAACATTAGCAGATTACTAACAGACTACTATGATATAAAGAGAGAGATCGACATAGTCACCGTCCTGTTTATAATGATTTGATCAGCTGTAGTTTGATATTACGCAGAGTTTTTCTCCTCTAAGGACTTATTATGCGGTCTCTGTCGCCATCTTGTGGTGGACAGTCAACCGTCTTTGCTCTGCTCAGTATGACAGGCTGATGGATGCCGACGCGCTGTATCTATAAATATTTAAAATAGGCACTGTTCTTATAAATAAACTGCAAAGTTGCAATCTAAACAATTACATTCTTGCCTAAAAAAAGCCTCAAAAGTACATTGTTGTCCAACAGCTGCAATATTTGTCAAACTGTAGTGAGTTTATTGATCTGCTGTCACTTTGGCCCAATCCCAATTTTATTTTTGTACCCCTTCCCCTTCCCCTTGGCCCTTACAACTGAGGGTCAAGGGGAAGGGCTTCAAAATGTACCCCTAAGAATTAGGACAGTACTACAGCACCTGCACATGTCATTATGTGTCATCACGATCTCTTGCTTCATATGAAACCAGATGATTGCGATTGCTGTAGTTATTCCAGTTGTGTTATTTTTCGCTATTTATCTTCAGGAAATCACTGAAGGCATATATTATGTTATCATAAATCTAATGTGGCAATAAGATCGTAACTGTACTGTGCAGTTACAGTGGCCATATTCATCTAGGTAAACACACGAAAACAACACTAACATTATAGCAGACACTGTGAAAAGCTCATTCCCTGCCACTAGACTTTTCTGACAGTGTATTCGAGTGTAATCGAGTGTCAAAATGTTGTGGGACTGCTATACAGGAGTTAATATTATTATGGATTATAGATTGCTAAATTTAGCGGGTTTTTTAGCGTTTTTTTTTTAAAAGCATGATAGTAAAACACAAACGTGGTTATGAATATATTAAAACATATGTTTGTTTGTCATAAAAATTCTTAATAATGACAAAAAATACTAATTTGTGGATCTCCTTACTTCCGGATTCAGCAATCCTGCCGTGTGGCTGGTGTATTCTGGGAAATTTTCTTACCCCTTGGTTTTGAGTGTGGTCTTGAAAAATCTTCGTTCGTAGTAGGGCTATATACCCCTTCCCCTTAGCCCTACGCCATCAAGCTAGAATTGGGTCAGCCCTACCCTTTGACGTGAACGCGCAAAACGAGGGGTAGGGGGGAAGGGGAAGGGCTAAGGGGTAGAATTGGGATTGGGGCTTTATGTGGGTGGAGTAATACACGAAGGTGAAGAGGCTGTACGAGTGCTGATATTGCGGAATATTGCACGGCTAT
The DNA here is from genome assembly GCA_903798195.1 of Danio kyathit. Lineage (NCBI taxonomy): Eukaryota > Metazoa > Chordata > Actinopteri > Cypriniformes > Danionidae > Danio > Danio kyathit. Next base: position 29,297,986 of record LR812535.1, on the reverse strand, counting down.
CAGGTTCGAGAACCAGACAAAACTGTTGTATATCATATTTCATATCATATCATATAAAAGATTTTTAAAATAATTTTCTTTACTTGGGGAAATGGGCAGAATTTCTGATGATTCATCCTGCACACACCTTTTGTGTGAATATTTAAACTTTTACATGTTCATGTAGACATTGTTGTTACAGAAATGCTGTGTTTGCAATTATTCAGTTAACATAAAGGTTGTTTTCCTTTCCTTAGCAAAGCCATTCTGTTATTGTATAGAGAACATCCTGTTACACTGAACCCAATAATTTGTCTTAATGTAGATCTTAGCAGTTCTTAAACTGAAGATGATCCAAAGTATATTTATACTAATATCTGAAGTACAACCTTACTGAAAAGTTTTAATATAGACCATTTAGTACCGCAGGTCAGCATGAGATCATCTCTGGTGCATCCTGGATAGGCTCCATGTCACAGATGGCCAAAACCCGAGAGTCAGAAATGTACCCTTTTTATTTATGTGCGTTTACCTGTTCTTCAGGGCATTACTGCTACAGATTACTGTAATAAGAGATGTAGTTTGTCAAGGTTTATCGCTCCCTATCATTACCATTTACGGCATCCCAAATGAATAATGAATGATGTTGTAGATGTTTAATATATGGTGCACGATGTCTGCGTAAGAATGTGTTTTTTGCGATCTCTAAGCCGCATTCCCTTATACTGGATCTCCGGTTTCCTCTGGTTGATGTCATGTCTGGTGTGATTGCGTGTCCAGCTGATATTGATAGGTGTTTAATGATACCTTCCATTCTCAAAGATGAAGCGACTCTATCTTGGTATGTTTGGGCCAGTCAAGTCCCAGTCGGCATGATCTGCACAAAATAGCCACTGATAGACCCCTATCAGCTGCGCGCCCTTGAGCGAGACTCGGGACAAATTTTCCTGACTGTGCACATTTAATGGTCCAGTTCCTCAGAGGCATCAGAGAAACACATTCTCAGTAGAAAAAAACACTGTGTTCAGTCCATCCATCCTTCTGTGTGACACTGATGCCGTTTGGCTTCTTAAATGCCCCGTGCCACTGAGATTCACTGTCAGCTGCACTTTAAAACTGTCATCTGTGATCTTACAGCTTCTTTACATGGAGGGAATTTAGTATAAACAGGAATTTATGTGTAATGTAAACTAGTAACCTAGATTTAGGTTTTGTGTATATGTAAGCTGCAGTTCCAGTTGGATCCAGATTGGATGGCTTTACTTTCAGGATTACAGTTTTTGTGACTCATGGGTATTTAATGAAGGGCAGAGAGCCACCAAAATGTCAATGCTGTGGCACTCTCTTGTGGAGTTGTGGAATATAATCAGTTTTATAATGCTTTGCAGTAAAATATAAAAAGACTTTGCATCGATGCATTACAAATACATGAAAATAAAAAAAAAATGCTATTATATAGGCTTATCATGCTAATTAATTGTCTGTTTTAGGGTAAATATTGAGAATGAAACAGCTACATCATGCGCAAGTGCTTTCATTTCAAATGACATATGTATAATGTGCACAACTTTTGCAGATATCTTTTGGAAAGATTTGGAAAGAAAGCACTTCTGATATTCTGCTTTCAGCTTGTGCACAGTATGAATTATTTATGAATCATTTCTGGATTTTTTTTTATTTCCGACAGAGCTCTAAGAATGGTCTGCAATATTCATTCAGGTTATTTATTCAGGATAGGGTTGCACAATATTAAAAAAAAAATGACATTGCGTTCATTTGTTTTTCTGCGATATTGCCAGTATTGGAACAAGTACTGAAAAATCATAAGTAAAAGTACCATTACTTGCATAAAAATGCAGTGCAAGTAGAGTAAAAGTATATGTTGTAAATATTACTCAAAGTATGAGTAAAACGTAGACCTTTCAAATATACTCAAGAGTAGTGAGTAGGGAGTATTACGCTATAAAAAGCTGATGCATTTACATGTAATTTGTGGATGTGTGTGAACGTAACATTCTGTAGTGCATCTAGTTATTGCCCTGCAGACACACAACATCATAAGGCGTTAATATTAGGTTAGATTTTAATGGTGATGTCAGGTGACCAAAATTCAATGTCTAGCCAGCGTCTAAGGACAATGTTATTTTATCAAATGACATTGATATTTGGATATTTGGTTGATTTTAGGTTGTGATAGAAAGTGTCCAAAATCCAACGTCGAGCCAACATCTTAAGTCATATTGACGTTAAAAACTTTTATGACATTTATTCGTCAGGTTAGCAACCAATGTCCAACATCTGATAGACGTCATAGTGGTACCGTCCACACAACGTCAAGCTGTAACATCATTAGACATTGAAATTTGGTTGATTTTAGGTTGCACGATGGACATTGATGTCGGCCTGACGTTGAGTTCTGACGTCAAACCAATTTTCATTTCCAAACAAAACATAACATCCTCAATATGTTGAGATACAACGTCAATATAACGTCATGTTGACGTGCCTGCTGGGTGTTTAAGGCCTTTTCAGTCATCATACAGTAAACATCTGTCATCTTCTCATTAGTGACATGCATCTAAACAGTCTCTGGGTCATTGCGTGTAAAGATTTTGGACATTTTTCTTGGACATTTTTAATGCATCCAAACAGTTTGCTGCAATTATAAATCTCCCATGTCATGAGGTAGTTCATTATGATGCGATTTACCTTCTATGTGCAATTTGATTGGACAGGAATAACAGGACTGATTTTTCTAATCACCATAGACAAGAAAAAAATAAAGTAGTGACTGCAGGTTAAAGGACAATAGTGGAGTAAAAGTACCGATACTTCACTAAAAATGTACTCAAGGGAAAGTAAAGTACACATTTTAAAAACTATTTAGTAAATTACAATTTCTAAAAAAAACTACTCAATTACAGTAGTTTGAGTATTTGTAATTTACACCACTGGATATTGCTATATGAATATAATTTCACAATTTGTTTAAGTAACTGCGTGGAAAGAAGTCATAGTCTTACATTGATTGGGATGATTTTGTGTCTGCATAAAATATACAAATTATCCAAAAATATGCAAAATAAAATAAATCAAAGCACAGATAAAAAATATAAAGATATAAATTAAATAAATGGCGTTTTATGGTTTTCAGGGGAGTCTAACAGTATTGAGGTACATGAATTCCATAATCAAATGTAAAAAACACCATATTGTCTTTATTGTACAAATTAATAAACAATTAATTTTGTTAAAGCGACAAACCTCTTCATTTCTTGTGCCTAAATGGTTTAAATTCGCTTTAAATGATACAAACCTTAAAAACACATCCAAGTAAAAATCTGTGATACCTGGTTAATTATAATCTAACTTGACATTGTAGATCCCGCGATGTGAAAATTGCAGATCCGCACATTGGGATATCGATGCTGAAACAACATATTATGCAGCCATAATTCAGGATATAAAAGTAACTTTACATTAGTTTTTCACTTGGAGTTATACTTCAGACATAAAAAAACAGTATTATAACGAACAAAAAAACACTGTCAAAGTTGAGCATTTTTATTACAGTCAAACCTGATCATGTTGTGTGTGCTTTCACATGAAGCGGCATTTACTACACAGAGTCAGTTCATTGACAAGCTACTCAAATATCGCAGCTTTTTCTAAACTTTAACAATAAATGCATCATGCATTAAATTTGAAAAGTCCTAGATTTTTAACTGTATATACACATAAGAAAAGCTATATATTTTGCTATTATTTTCAGTTTTAAAATGGAAAATGTTTTATATATGTATGGAGGGACACATATAGAAATAACTTTTGATTAGTTAATTGTGTCTTGCCGTCACATTGTAAAGAACATCCTTGAGTGACGATCTCTACATGACTCTACGTTCATCATCTGTCATCACAGATCATCAGCAGTGATTGACTTGACCATGATAGAAACGTATATCTCATTCTCTCTGCTTTCGCTCTGTCCGCGTCTCCAAAGTCCACTTACGTAAGTGCGCGTCGGAAAACATCTGTTATGCTTCTGTTTGCACACTCTTGCACACACCTGCTGTTTTACACCCCAACTCATGATACACGTATTCAGTCTCTTTCTCTTTAGAAAAAATGTTTAACCTTTCCAAAGCCATATGACATTGTGACATTTGATCATTTCATCAATGTTTCATCAGTGTTTAAAACTCATATCTCAAAGTGTAAACTTGCAGTGTACACTGGCAAATACACGCAGGCCAAAGTTCAGAGAGGATGAAACCTCTTGATATTCTTTCGTGATCTCTTTATAAACATTAAAGGCTACAGTAAATGATCAGGTTTTAATCACTTTCAGTTAATTAAATCACAGAATCATTTGGGAAAAAATATAAACATTCGTAAGCTTTCCAGTAGGGCTGCATGATTCTGGCTAAAATGAGATTCATGTTTTTTTTTGCTTAAAATCAAGATCACGATTGTCTCACGATTCTGTACATGTAAAATAAAGGTTAGTATGAGTAGGCTATTGAGATTGTTATTTCTCAAACATGGTAAAACAACAATAATTATAATAGGCCTATGTGTAGTTCTACTGTTAGTTAAAATGCTAAATTATCAGATTCCCTCCTGCATTATATTCAACATTATAGAGGCTACAGTTACCTGACACTGTAAAACATTTATTTTCATGGACAACACTGTGTTCACTATATTTGTGTTCTCTGTGAAAGAAAAAACATATCAAATGCTTGTCGTAATCATAACTTTACAATGCCATATGATCATGTAAATGATGTGTGGGGTTTTGGTCGCACTTTCACTGCCGAGTGCACTCATGTCATGGCTGCCATCACCTTTAAGAAAAAACAACAATAATGCAAATCATACTTCCCTCGCGGCTTCCAAACGATCACTCAGTGTAACAAACTAAACGTTATTTACAACTTTATTGCCTGTTATTCATAGTCTATGCAGGTTCTGTTCACTAAAGTAGACATCATTCATGGCTGCACGTGCGTCCTCTCAGTAGTAAACAAACAGTGCATCAGCTCATGTATCATTTCGCGGCCACGAATACATCATTACATGAAGACCGAAATGACACTTTTGGGTGAGTTATACCTTATAAAACAGTATGTAACACTTTTAACACCATTTTAGGTGGTTACGTTGCTGAGCAACATATATAAAACAACATGAGGACTTGTGCGACCTCCTTTATGCTTCTCCCAAACTTGAAAATATAATTGGCTGAATCATAAAAATGCTGGATTAAGATCATGTGGGGAGTCGAACAGAGATCACATGCTTTTTTTGATTAATCGTGCAGCCCTAGTTTCTAGTGATATTATTGCACACAACCGCTGTTTTGTTTCCTTTACTAAGGTTTGTTTAAATTATGGTAACACAATATTACAGTCGCTTTGGTGCATTTCTCCCAACACTATTTACATTTGCACAACAGTTAATGCATTTCTCAAAACCATTAGTCATTTGTGCACATCATAGTAGAAGTTTCTCATTCCTTCCAACAAATTGCAAATGCTTTTGGACATGCATCAATTGCTTTCATACAACTCGCTGCTGTTTGTAACATTATCATTTGCTTATGTTATGTCAGTCAAAATTAACTTAACTTGTGAATGCTGAATAGTCATTCCATATAAAACTAATAGTCCTCATTTCATTACTTGAGTCATTACATACAAAAATGTTGAACTAGTTGTCAAAATCTGTCAAGCTCATTTTATTCAAAAAAATTTTTTTCCTGAAAATGTCTTCTACATTGAAAAATTTTATGAATGATATACAGACCATGTATGTTGTAGGTTCAGTTCCAATATGTACTGCAATATTGTTTACAGTTGTGCACAGCTCTACCCAAAGGAAGTTTATGTTTGTTGTAAATAAGGGTGTATTTATTCTATCTTGTTCATAAACAATGGTGTCCGGAATTTTCTTCTTGATGACACTGACACTTTCATTGACATGAATACTTGCTTTTGAGGAATGAGCTATCCATTTTGAGCAAGTGACACGCTTTTGCAGGTTATCAACAAGCTTTTGCAGTTTGTACTTATTGTTTTGAGGAATGCATTAACTGTTGTGCAAATGTAAATAGTGTTGTGAGAAATGCACCAAAGAGACTGAGAAAAATTGTAAATACTGACTAATGTAGACAACTCAATTACTTTCAATTTAAATATTATTTAAATATTTTATGTTTAGGTTGATTGGATCAACAAAGGGCCTATATTCTATATTACTTAGATTAAATAATTTAAACACTTAAAAATACATATATTAGTTATATATAATTATTTATTTATTTATTTATTTTTTAATTTTGAAAGTTAATTTAGGCATCACAACGTGTGATATTATTTTTTTGAGAATAGTTAAATATTTCATGTTATTATGCTATTAATGTTTTTAGAGTAACTTTAAAGTTGACAGAAGTTGTTATTATATACTTTACATGTCCTGTTATATATTTGAATCTGAATTCATTTTTTTATATTATTTGATTCTGTTGTTCTAAAGCAGTTCTAAAGTGATTTACATTTTCAGTACTATGAAACAATTTAAATAAATGTAGAAGCAATTTTCTAAAATAACAGGATGATTACTGGTAGCTCATTACCTGGTTTTTGTAAAATAAATGACATGGAAAAACTGGCAATAAATGGGTTCAAACTACCTAAAATGTCAATAAAAGACATTTGTTAAACTTTTAAACGTCAAATGTTGTCAAGTTAGAGATCAAGTTTGCATACTGCTATTGAAAATTTGAAATAAACAGAAATATTAGATGGGGAAATTGATATTTTTACTGTTTATAAATCCAGACAGGACTCACTGGCCATCTTTGAATTACTATTGAATCAAAATACCAAAATATGTAATCACAATAGCAAATCTGCTTTCTTGTGTATTTTGCGTTAAATATGCAATATTGTTGTCTGTAACAATAACAAATGCATAAGAGTAAATAAATGGTAACAATCATGACATTAAACTTTAAAGTGAAATACTCAGTGTATTGTTTAGCTGTACTTACATGTAAAATTGACTTTTTATTTTTATTTTTGTAGTCACAACACGCACATAAGCTCCAAGCACTCCTACCCGATTGGCAAAGTCATACATTTCTTCCTGCTCCACATAAAAGCAAAGCTGATTTGGTTTGTCCTCAGTGACCTGGCTGTGGTGAATATGAGGTATTTAGAGATGTGTTGGTAATATGAGTGGAGTTTAATCCGGTCCGCAGTGCTTCTAGTGAAAAACACAGCAGGTGTGTGTTTGTGTGGCTTACACACATCTCTGACCCAAAAAGTCGTTTATATGTTTTTTATTCTACTAATGACTGCCAAATGTTGATTAAAGTATTTATACAAACTTTAAAACTAAATTGGTTGACAGATGCTTTAATGGTAAATCTAAAGAAAACTGTGAGTCAACATTAGAAACAATTTATAAATGTACTATTTTAGGGAAATATTTAATCTTCGTCATATTTTGTTGGGTCTATAGTAGACCAGAAAAACTTCAACAAAAACCTTCATCACACAGTGATCAAATTGAGAGAGTAGTTGTAATATTTCTTCATTTTACAATTATTCCTAATGTGTCTGAAGGTTAAACAGAAATGAGTCAGAAGTCTACAGGCCCTTGTTTTAAATGACTTCAGTACATCTGCAGACACGAGACATGACTAGTCTCTCACAGTTGTTTTCATTTTGATCTCCACTGTATATTATGAAAGTTAAATATGCATTTATTTCAATCATGCATCGTTAATTATGTTATATGCTTGTATAATCTCATTGTATAGAGCCATGCGTGTGAGCATTTGTGTGCCACTGTTTCATATGTGTGTGTGTGCATACATGTATGTTTGTAGTATAGGGCTGCAAAATATTGCTGTTGAGTATTGCGATACGATTTTTATTTACTTATCCAATGTCATACTAAATTTAACAGGTAATAATACATATTTTTCTTATCTAATATTTTTTTCTAATTTAAAAACTAAACTGCAAACATTTAGACACTACAACTGAATGAAAACCTGCGCTGATATTCTGACTCTTATTGGCTGTCGTCATTTTCCTGTCTTGTATCCACTTCTATCATTAGTATTTATTTTCAGTTTTAGGTTCACCAGTAACGTTTTAGAAAAATGGTTTATTAGTTAATGTTAATGTATTTAGTAACATTAAGTATAAATAATCTTGTAAAGCATTTATTAATCATAGTTCTGCATTAATGCATTATTAAAATCCATAGTTGTGTTTGTTAACATAGTGAGTGCACTGTGAGTTGACATGAACTCATTTTATTTAACTTAAATAACATTAAGTAATAGAGCTACACCATATTGAAAACGTCTGACATTGCAATATTTTGTTATTCTGTGATTATATATTGCCATATGAATACAATTTCACCAGATGACCTGAATATCTCTGTAAAGAGTGAATAATTTTAGATTGATTTGGATAATTCTGTAGAGAAGTGCATCTGTATGAAATATAACAAACATTCTACACTCATCGATCAATACAATACAAATGTTTTGTCATTTTCTGAGTCTAACAGTATTCAGGTACAGTAATTGAATGATAAAATAGTTCAATAAAATGAATCATTATTAAAGTTACGAACGGAACAATTTCATATTCCTGAATGCTTTTTAAATTATTTTATAGTTACAGACCTAAAAAACACATGAAAATGATAAATTATATTACAGACTTAACATTGCAGATCTTGCCATGTGACTAATTTGAATGATCACATTGCGTTATTAATGCTGAAACGATATATTGCGCAGCCCTATTAACTAATGTTAACGAACATGAATAATAAATACCGTTATAAATCTATTATGAATAGTTTATGTTAGTAAAAACATTAACTAACATTAACTAATGGGTGTTACTTGTTTACCTTCTAGCAAATAGCAGAACAGCACCTATTGGGTAGGTGGGAATAAAGATAGTAAGGTCCCATCTGCTTGGTCAAATTATCAAAATAAACAGTCAGTGTCAATAGCCTCGTGGGAAGTACGTTAACATATTACGTGATTGCTGTTCTGGCATCCCGAGTTTGAGTCCTGGCTCACATACCTTTTTTCAATCCCATCCCTCCTTTTTCTCTCCAACTTCGCTTCCTGTCTATATACTGTCCCTTCTATCATAATAAAGACAATAACTGCAAAAATAAAGGATCAGTATAAAATAGCTTGGCACAAAATAAATTCGGATGCACTGATTTTTGGAGAAAAAAAGGAAAAACAGCACAAAATATAAACCTAAAAAAGGATATTTATTACACATCTCTGCAATATGAATGTTGCATTTACTGGTATCACGATAATGATAATATTTCGTTTTATTGTGTATTTCTACACTCTATAAATGTCTCCTAATTAACAGCTTCTGTTTTTTTGTGTTTTCCGTTTATTTACTGCTGTGAATTGCATCATGGGACCTTGAGCTCTGTTCTGTCCACTATTGATGTTGAAATTTCAACTCTACAGTTTAACAAACTGACTTTTGTTGACATTTAACTAGTCTGAAATAATATTATGTTTTAGAAATAATAAAGAAATAAGTCTGTAAAATAACAGAAAAAGTACAGTCAGGTTTTTGTAGCACAATATACAACACCAACCCAGACATTAGATCACTTTAAACTATTTAAAATGGTCATAAAAGTCACTTTTTTTCCCCAACTTTTTAAGGTTAAAAGTTGTTGGAAGAAAGATCAAGATCCAATAATGCAATTCAAAAGCATTAATAAACAGGGAAAAATAAAAACATTGGAAAATATTGAAAACCTATATTTACAGATCTTTTACACTGTAGTTTGTAGTTAGTCTCTGTGCAAACCAGGAAATTTCCAGTGGTTTCAAAAAGACTGCAGAAATCTGTTATCTAATGCAAATATTGTGCCATGTGATTAATGACTTTACAATGAGAATTCTTTTTTTTTTTAACTGCCTACACTTAACACCTCAGGAGTGCAGAGTAAGATAGATGGTGAGCCTAGGACAAGACCTTCACAGTCAATAGTCTCTGCTGGCTTCTTTCCCTCAGAGCCGCTCACCACAAGTATTACTCGCACTTTTGTTGGAAGCCCTCGAATGTACTTTAAATGGCAAAGTGCTTCATCATACAGGTTAAGTGTTCTTCATTCAAGCTCAGCAAAGTTCATCCCCAAGAAGCTTATCTTTTGTGTGTGTAGTGAAGAGCACACAGGATGCTATTGTAAAGGTGATGCACTGATAACAGTCTCACTCTATTTTTATAGTCTACGATCTCCGCACTACGGTCCCTGTGAGAAGAGAGAAAGTTTCCTTAGAATGAGTTTACGTTGTCTGAAGGAAGTCTACCAAAAAAAAAAAAAAAATGTTTTGCTTTGTCATCATTGTGTAAACTTTTACCCTCATGTCATTCCTGACCTGTGCGGACTGTGTGAAAGACAAAAGCAAACATTTTAAGAAAACATTTAATGTATATTGACAAAATATAAGTCGATGTAAAAAAAAATAATTGTAAATCGCAGAGGTCATTTGCAACTTTTTTCTGTATGATTATATCGTGCAGTTAAAATACTGTAAATATTATAAAAGCAAATGAATATTCTAAAATATTATACAATATAAAATAATGGTAAAACACATCTGGTGTATTTAAATTTGTTGAGCTGAAATGATGTTAACATTTCAAGCTAAAATGAAAAAAAAAATGAAAAAAATAAATGGTTTTAATTTTAAAAATTAATAAGTACAATAATAGTATATGAATCAGTGTTTCTCAACCACGTTCCTGGAGGACGACCAGCTCTGCACATTGGCCATGTCTCCTTAACCAAACACACCTGATTCAGATCATCTGCTCATTAGTAGAGACTGAAAGACCTGAAATGTGTGTGACAGCCAAAGTAGACATCCAAAACATGCAGTGCTGGTGTCCTCCAGGAACAAGGTTGAGAAATACTGATATAAATGATACTGAAATCACACTGATTTTAATGTGCAAGGCATCATTAATTTATTACATTTTTTTTTAGGTGGTTTTCACCGTTTATTGGGATAGGATATGGAGGACAGACAGGAAAGAATTGGTAGCAGAGAAAAGGGAATTGTCGGCATAGAACCTCGAGCCGGGAATCAAACTCGGGTCGCTGTGAGCACGATGGTGCTATATGTCGGCGCACTAAACCACTAGGCTATTGGCGCCAACATGCAAGGCAATATTAATTGTTAATGCTTTTCCGCCTCCGGGTCGTGGGGGCAGCAATCTCAGGAGAGATCCCCAGACCTCTCTCCCCAGATTCTTCCTGCAGCTCCTCTGGGGGGATCCCGAGGTGTTCCCAGGCCAGCCAAGAGACATAGTCCCTCCAGTGTGTCCAGGGTCTTCCCCAAGGCCTCCTCCCGGTGGGACATGCCTGGAACACCTCTAGGTAGACATTCAGGAGGCATCTGAAACCAATGCCCGAGCCACCACAGCTGAATTCTCACAATGTGGAGGATCAGCGGCTCTACTCTAAGCTCCTCCTTGGTGACAGAGCTCCTCACCCTATCCATAAGGGTGCACTCTGCCACCCTGCGAAAGAAACTCATTTCGGCTTGTATCCGAGATCTTGTTCTTTCAACTATGACCCAAAGCTCATGACCATAGGTGAGAGTAGGAACGATTGACCAGTAAATCGAGAGCTTTGCTTTGCTCAGCTCCTTCTTTACCACAACGGGCCGGTACATTGATTGCATTATTGCTGCTGGTGCACCAATCCGCCCGTCAGTCTTACGCTCCATCCTTCCCTCACTCGTAAACAAAATCCCAAGATATAAATAAATGTACTGTCTAAAATAAAATACATATAAAAAATGGTGTAGACATATCAGGGATTTAAAAAATTATTGAACTGAAATGAGACATTTTAAGCTAAAAAGAAGTTAAATATATTTTTAAATAATTGTTGATTCAAAATGTTAATGAATACAATAATATTATATAAATTATACTAAAATCACACCGATATGCCACTCTAAGGTGTCATGGTGGCACAGTGGGTAGCACGATCGCCTCACAGCAAGAAGGTCGCTGGTTCGAGCCCCGGCTGGGTCAGTTAGCATTTTTGTGTGGAATTTGCATGTTCGCAAGGGTTTCCTCCGGGTGCTCCGGTTTCCCCACAGTCTAAAGACATGTGGTACAGGTGAATTGAATAAGCTAAATTGTCTGTAGTGTATGTGTGTGAATGGTGTTTGTATGGATGTTTACCAGTGATAGGTTGCAGCTGGAAGGGCATCCGCTGCGTAAAACATATGCTGGATAAGTTGGCGGTTCATGGCGCTGTGGCGATCCCAGATTAGATTTTCGGACTGAGCCGAAAAGAAAACGAATGAATGAATGCCACTCCAAACTTCACATAAGCTTCATAAATACACATCATAAATGTTTAGGTTAAATTGTCCAGATTTGAATATTATAAAAAGTGTATGAGATTTGAGAATGAACTATTTTAATACATTTTGAGTTTAGAGTTGTATTAATAAAACAAAGAGCTGTTTGTTTGTAGTTGTTATTACCTTCAGCTATAACCACACAGAAAATATTCACAATTAGGACAGTGGATTGAGATGACATAATGGATTCATTCAGGGCCTGAATATTGCTTATCTGTTAATCATTGTTAATATACACCAGTGCATGTTTGTGCATGACCTGGAATTGCTTACAGTTGGCATGTGAGGTCCAGCGTGTGTGTGTATGTGTGTGTTTTGTATTTTTAATGCGTCAGGCTGGCTGTGTTCCTGTAAGGGTGTTGCTGGTAAGTGATAGGGCTGTGCTCTGTGCCCTGTGTTTCTCTGAAACAAACTGAAGTCGTGTCCTGCAATTAAGCCGCAGGGGAAGTGGAGAGAGAGGAAGGGGCGCCGCAGACCCACTGTTACCACACTGCCATCTTCTTCCTGCAGTTGCGTACCGTAAAGCTTCTGAACAGGAAGTATAATTACTGAACTGCCCATATGAGTCACGCACAATTGTGGACTTCTGTGTTTATACCAGTGCTGTTGTATTATTGGTAGCGTTATCATTTTAGCAATAGGTTGATTCACTGTACTGTAAAAAAATTCTGGGTTCCACACAATCAATTTGTGTTGGGGCAACATTAAGAAATTAAGTTTTTGCAAATTTTATGAACATAAAACAACTAAGTTGTCCCCCGCAAAAAATATAATATTTGTGTTGTTTCAGCTGTTCAGTTGTTTAACCAAGGAGTTTAAACAAACAGCAAAAGTCTTTTTTTTTATGTATTTATAGTATTATATCATTTTTACAGTATTTCTTTCAGTTTTAATTTTAATTATAGGTAAGGTGTTTTTTACATAATAATAATAATAATAATAATAATAATAATAATAATAATAATAAATGATAATAACAATAATTTCAATTTGGAATTTGTTGTTTTTCAATAAGTAGTTTTACAGTTTGAAATATTTTATTCGAATAAAAATGACTTTTACGTTTTTCTTTTTTAAACTCTTTAGGTATAATTAATTTAAATTAATTAGCTTTGTAGATTTAGTTTTAGTTAACTAGTTATTAAGGTTTATTTTAGCTGTCTGTGGAAAATAAAATTAGAGGCTATTTGGAAATTCTCAGTTTGCTGGATTTACCATTTATAGATGTTTGTTAGAAAATTTGAAAGAAATCTTCTCAGCTCTTTTATAGGATAAAACGAGCATTAATGTTTTACTCAAACTCATTATAAATTCAGTAAAGAGAAATGGAGAATTTTAACGTCGTCTGTTTTGTTTTTAATTTTTATAATAAAACTTTAGCATTAAATACAGCTTTATTTGAATTGTGGAAAGAAAGTGTTCACTTTAATATATGATTTATAATATATATTTATATAATAAATATACAATAGTATATTATATAATTTATATGTAAAATTTATTAATAATATAAAGTTTATTAATGCTTGTTTACACAGGTTTTATTGGTTATAGGTGAAAGGTCAAGGCTGTCACATTTGTCTTATGTACAGAGTTTCAGTTGTTCTAGGTAGAAAATGCTCACAAAATCTCAGCAATGCATCTCATGCTGAAAAAAAGATTCAAAGATGATTTCTTGGATTTACTAAATTTAAGTTGTTATAAACAATTTATTTGGGCTGAATTTAAACAAACAGAATAAGTTGAACATTACTAAATTGAATTTGTTTAAATTGTTTGCAACAATTTAGCGTAAATCATTTTTTCAGTGGAGGTTTAGATTTAAAACAAGACTAAAGACGTGTTTCAATGTTTACATTCTCTCTCGGCTGGAGTAGGTCAAACTACAAACTTTATCTTTATTCAATTCTTGCAATATCGACTGGTCTGTATTGACTGCCTACAAAAAGTTGAAAAATGAAAAGGAAGAATAAAATGTAAAAAGAATCCGAGCAGTGCAGACAGTGGTATTGATTTATTGAACGCTGAGATGTATTAATCTATAGAGGCTTTATTTGCACAGCGGGTATTGTTTTTCATCGTGACTTTTCACAGTATTATGTCCATGTGACTCAGCTAAATCTCGTCTTAATCTCGGGATTTTGCTTGTGAAATTGTTTGCAATAAAAAAGTCAGAGCCTTTTGTCTGTTTATGTTGTTTAGAGGAGTGGTTCAATTCTCTTTGACCTTCTTTGAGACCGCATGTGATTGTTTGTTTTTCACCAAGCAAATTAACTGCTTTTCTCAAGATACATGAACATAAACTTTGTCATTTTTAAATGGATAGTTCACCCAAAACTAAAAATTGTCATCATTTACTCACTCTTTATATGCTCCAAACCTATTTAAATTCTTTCTTCTTTCTTCTGCTGAACATAAATGATCTATAAAAATTATTAATTATTTATTTATAAATGTATAAAAATCTGGCTGCAAAATTTGTGTACACCATACACAACATTAGAAATGGTTTATCAACGAAATTCAGTTGCCTTATTTAAGTAATCTACACTTTTTTTTTTTTTTAGAGATATTATCTTTTTTCTGTTGTTTATTTATTTATTGTCATTTTAATTAAATAGATAATGTTAATATATGACAATATAAAATGCTTTGGCAATATACAAAATGTCATGCCAGTATAGCTTGAACTTGAACTTAAAAGAAGACATTTTGAAGAAAGCTGGCGACCTGTAACCATTGACTTACGTAGTATTTGTTTGTCCTGCTGTAGAAGACAATGCTTTTTCTTTGAAATGTCTTATTTTTTGTTGAGCAATAATCCACTTGAGGGTGAGTAAATAGTGAAAGCCTTTAAATTTGACCCCTTTAAGTAATTTTAGCTCACAGTATATCATAAGCATTTTTATACCTGATTAATTTTTTATGATAGTTTAACATTTTCTGAGGCATGTATAAAACCTAATCATTCCTTTTTTAAAAAAAGGCTCTTCTGCCAGTTTCCATAGCAATTTGCATGATGATAAGGTGGGAAAGAATCTGTCTGGACTTTCAGAAAAAGGCTCACAAAGCAATTTCTTAGACTGATGGGTTTTGTAATATTTTGTGCTTCACAAGGGCAAAGTGGAGGGGCTTTGTCTATGGAGAGAGAAAGGCACTTCCTGTTTTAGGAACACTAATCTTTCAGGTTATTATTAGCAGTAAAGTGTCTTGAAATAGAACAGAGCCATTCTCCTCAGAGGAATTTGAAACTGCAGCTCTGCATTCGGCAGGAGGAATCACCCTGTTTGTACAATTCTCTGTATCAGCAGTTTGACTGACAGTTTTGATCATGTGGTGGACATTTTTTTTAAATGTTTTTATTGTGAAATACTTGCTTAATGCTGGAAGTTTTAAAAGCTGTGCAATATAATGGATTACTGGTCGTGCTGCAGAATTCAAAATAAGAGAAGTCTTTAAAGGGCCATGAAACCCCCCTGTCTCAGCAGGGTGTTGTCACACCTCTAGTTTGAAAAAAGTCAGGAAAGTTGGGCGTGTCCAGCTCTGGGAGTGTGGGAGTGTCGGGGGAGGGAAAGAGGGTAAGATTTGCAAAGAAGGGAGTTTCCATTTGGCCATGTGCTGATCACAGGCAAAAGAAACACACAGAGGCTGATTTGATACCGCACGGCGAATGGGAGAAAAAAAATCCTCCGTATTTCTCTGTAACTTATGTACTCGGTAGGTAGCGTCAAAAAACTGTGTGTATAGACTATCCTGTCACAAAATGCGGCGAAAATCCTGCACGACAGGAATAGTTTGTGTTTATATGTTTACACTCGGAGAGCAGCATTAGCGGATCTTTCAGTCTATAATATTGTACTGTAATATTGCAGTGATATTAACATACTGTAAACTTAGTAACTAAATCATTTTGACAGAGGTATTTCTTTAAAAACTGAAAGAGCACTGCTGACAATACGACCAACTTTGCAATCTGGGTTAAACAAAGAACACTGCACACACTTACCTAATCTGTAGCGACAGGACAATCAAACTGGAGCTGTGTCTTTTTATTAAAAGGAGACGAGCGGCAAATCCGGATTTCACCATTTCCAGATGCGAAAAACTCTCGGGTAAAAAATGTTCCTTACAAATGCATTTCTGTCGCGTGTCGCGTGCACTGTAATCCACACGTGAGTCCAGCAGCTCTCTTATAGAGGGAAAATGAAAACAAAACCTTCGTTGCAGCACATTAATAAACGCAACACCGACGACCCATGTCTCCAAATTCTTGTTCTTTCACTTGTTTTAGCAACACAACATGGCGTCTCTCTGCCGTCTGTACAGTGTAAACAGATAAACAGTCTCCGGAGCTATCATGCATATTAATGAAGTTTCACGTCATACACAATAGAGCGCGCTGATTGGTTTGAAGCACGTCTTTCTCATGAATTAATGCCGCACACTCAGATACGTCAGAATGTTCTCGAAAAGACAGACAGCCACTCTCCTGGCTGGATTTACACCTATGTATCTTATGGCTAGGGATGCACCGATTCCGATACTTGGATCGGATATCGGTTCGATATCGCATATTTTTGCTGGATCGGGTATCGGCCAGCTGGTGCCGATCCAAATCCGATCTTGCGCGTGCGCTATATTCTGTGTAATTTATAAGCCAACGAAAGCCACGAAGGTAGCCTATTGTAAGACACTAGAAAGTTGTCATGTAGGCCTACTATATCCCAAATGTTCTGAAGCCATTTTATAGTTTAATGTGAAGTACAGATGAATATTCACGTGGTTAAATTCATGTTTAGCTCAGCGCTTTCCGCCGCTGCACCTGTCAATCAGTCTATTACTAGTAAAACTGTATGTCGCGTTCATGACAACACAAAAAACTCTCCCAGACTAATTGTTCCTGTTAGTTTTAATAATCAGTGGAGAAATGCGTTTAGTTTTGCATTAAATGGGTTCTTTTTGACCCGTAACATGGAGTTTATTGCTGTTTTTGAATCTTGCTACCCTGTCTGTTAGACCAGCAGATTGCAATCAGAAAAGAGGGTTAGACCTTATTACCTGCTCTTCACACACAAAGTAGGCCTAGCTGAAAGTTAAAATTAGAAAAGGATCAATAATACATTGTACTGATCCTCAACGCACTGATTTCTTCCCTTTGTGATGATGTTTTGAAAGTGTCTGCAGATACCGGAGGGCTGCGCGCATCAAGCGCTTCATCAAGCGCACCGTCTGCGCAGAAGCGTCATGCGCCTCTCCGTAAAATTATTGTCATAAAGAGTTTCTGTACTCTATTCTTCCGACTGAATTTATTCTTTCGAGGTGAATACGTTAAGTGCTGCTTGTAAAGCCTGACTCATTGTGGTCAATGTAGTTGATTGAAATAATAAAAGTGAAACTGATGGGCGCATATGAATTGTCATTAACAGAAAATTATTTAGCCTAATATAGGCTACTCTGTCATTGTACTGTCATTTTATTTATATTAATATTTTATTTAACAGACCTGTTTGTCAGTTTGTGCACTTCAAAGAAGAATCCTAATATTAAAAAAGGAAACATAAGCTGAACCCCAATAGATCAGATCAATGTCATAATGAATGCTCAAATAATGTAGCCCATAGTTTATAGCAAGCAGGGATGCTCAAAATAACTGATTAACCATTAACTGAAATGGTGCGTTTGTAACCGATTAAAGGGCTGATCACCGAACACACTTTTTGCGTTGAGAAGGGCATTTTTTTTTATGGTTTTGCACTGCTTATGCGCCCTGCGCGCCTCACGTTATGCTGTTGCGCCTGTGTGCTCGTGGTTTAAATAAAATCTCAACCCTTAGCGGAATAGTGCGTTACTTCAGTCGCATTTTTTTATTCTTCAATCAACTGAAAGCAGAGCAGGGTTTCTGTTGAAGTGCCTGCAGTATCACAATGTTATAATTATTACAACATGGACAGCAACACTCGCGCACAATAGACCAGCTCATTCAGTCGTTTCCTGACATAGAAAAGAGCAGCGCGCTTCTTTTTTCTTGTCAACATAAAAGGCAGTGCGGTGCGCCTCGCATTTTTGCTACGGAAAAGCGCGTTCGCTGAGATCGGCCCCTGATGTGCAACAAATATTTGTTAACTTGCGGCATGGTAACACGTGCCTACAGACGTATTTTGTCAAAGAAGCAAAATTAAAGAAGAATATTTCTAGTCTCAGTTTGACAGAAGAGTTGACACAAAGCAGCGCTGATGCTGATTGCGAGTGAGACGGAGGAAATAAGTCATTATGGCATAATCTTTAAACTAATGACTTCTATTATAAATGTTAAAAGGGGCTTTGTGACATAATAACAACGAAGCATTAATCAAATGCATATTTTCAGCTGAGTGATCGATTTAATAGCCTGATATTTTTATATGACAGATGAAAAAACATGATTGGAAAAATAAGCAAATGCCGGTTCTTAAAAAGGATTCAGTTAGTGTTTTCGTTTTGTAATTTGTCATTTAAGTAAAAAATATCTAGGGCAGGCCTGTTATTTTATTATTTTAATTTAGTTTATTCTTTTTTTCTATGCTGGAAGCGCTGCAGGTGTATGCGTGAAGATGTTCTGTTATGTACTGTATGCAGCTGTTTGCATGATCAAACAAATCAGTTTTTAAAAATATTTAATGTGTCACAAAAATAGAAACCTCAATTGTGTTTTTTATTAAATAATATTTTAATATTTATCTGTTAACGGTTAATATTCGTTTAACGAGCTGCAGTTGTCGGCTGGTAAAATAAACCGAAATGAGCATGCCTAATAGCAAGCATTATGTTTTTAGTTGTGTCGTCTGTCATATAAATGTAGGCCATAGGTCTGTTATTTTTACTAAAGAAGATATATTATTTGAGCACCAGAACTATAGAAACTGTATTAGGTTAAAAAAAAAAAACAACATCAACAAAAACAAGGCACAGTATCGGGATCGGTCGATACTCAGAATTTTGGTATCGAGATCGGATCGGTTTCAAAAAAATGGTATCGGTGCATCCCTACTCATGGTAGCTTCAAAAATTCGTTTCAAACCGGAAGAACAAATTTGCTCAAAATAACGCAAAAACAACCAATTTTCACTTTTTACTGCAATATATGTGTCCTAATAGTGTTTATAGCAGCGTGGGACACAAAAAAAGTGTTTTGGTGTTTTGTGACCCTTTAAGAAAAAAGAATCTTACATTATTTACATTTTTGTTCAATCACTGGTTGAAATTTGTATCCTAGAAAGATGTTTAGCTAAAATTGTAGTCCTCGTTGAGTCATATTATGCTAGTTGAATATTTTGTTGTATTGTTAGGAGATTTGTTTTATTACTTTTTTGTTTGTACTGTAACTTTACACATGTGATGTAGGGGGAACTGAGACATTGTGTTTCCTAGAAATCACAATTGAATCACAAGGCTTTGTATTCAGAACATTTTGTCTGTGATGACATGAAAGGGCTCCACAAATGGGGCACAATGTTTTTAGGTCCTAATATATACATCCGCCCATCACTCATAGTTCATATCAATCATTCTTTAGTTTTTTTATTATGTAGTTATTTCCATTTATTTGGAAATAAATTGTTTTATTGTTCCAAACATCCATTCACTGTTTTTTATTTGTAACAATAATTCTGTAGTTTTCTTTTGTTGTACTGGTTTCATCCATGTCTGCCATTTTACAATTTTATAAATCATTGTGTAGTTCTTTCATTCCATAATTTTATATATCCATCCCACATTTATCCATATACTGTACATCCATCGTTCTTTAATTTTGTTCATCCGTCCTCCACTCTTTAGTTCTCTCTGCCATTCTATAGTTCGTTCATTCTATACTATAGCTCCATCCATTCATTCTCTCTGTCATTCTACAGTTAATTTGTTCTAAAGCTCCATCCATCCATTCATTGTTCTACAGCTCCATCTGTTGTTCTATATTATATCATTTTATAGTTATTTTGTTCTATAGCTGCATCCATCCATTCATTGTTCTATAGCTCCATCTGTTGTACATTATATCATTTAATAGTTCTTTCATTCTGTAGGTTCATCCATCCATTCACCCATCAATCCTTCATTCTGTAGTTCCAAAATTCTGTTCATCCATCCGCCTATCCGTTCATCCGTTGTATATAAATCATACTATCGTTGTTTTGTTCAGTAAATCCATCCATTTGTCCATCCATAGTTCTGTCCATCCACCTGTCCGTCCTTCCATCCATAGTTCTGTCCATCCATAGTTCTGTCCGTCCTTTCATCCATAGTTCTGTCCGTCCGTCCATCCGTCTATCCATCAATAGTTCTTTCCATATATCCATCCATTGTCCTGTCTGTCCATCCATCCATCCATTGTTCTGTCCATCTGTCTGTCCCTCTATCGTCCTATCCGTCCCTCTATCCATCTGTCTGTCCCTTTATCTGTCCATCCATCCATTCGTAGTTCTGTCCATTCGTCCATGCATCCATCCATAGTTCTGTCTATCCATCCATCCATCCGCCCACAGTCTTGTCCATCTGTCCATCCATTTGTCCGTCTGTCTATCCATAGTTCTGTCCATCCATTCATTGGTCTGTCTGTGCGTTCGTCCGTATATAGTTCTGTCCATCCATGCGTTTGTCCGTCCATAGCTCTGTCTATCCGTGCTTTCGTCCGTCCATAGTTCTGTCCATCCGTACGTTCGTCCGTCCATAGTACTGTCCATCCGTGCGTTCGTCCATCCATAGTTCTGTCCATTTCTGTGTCCGTCCATCCATATTTCTGTCCATCCGTGCACCTGTCCATTCTATCCATTCTTGTGTCTGTCTGTTTATTTATCCATAGTTCTGTCCATCAATTCATCTGTCCATCCATAGTTCCATCCATCCATGTGTCTGTCTTTGTATCCATAGTTCTATCCATCCATCCATAGATCCATTCATCCATCCATCCATCCATTCATCCATCATTCTGTTCATCTGTTTGACCATACATAGTCCTGTCTGTCTATTCATAGTTGTCCATTCATCTGTCTATCTGTCCGTCCACGTCCAGTCATAGTTTTATCTATTCATCTGTCTATCTGTCCGTTCAGTCATAGTTTTGTCCATCCGTCTATCCATCTGTCTGTCCATCCATCCCCCTCTCATCTGCCCATCAATAGTTCTGTTTGTTCGTCTATCTGTCCATTCATAGTTATGTCCATCTATCTGTCCATCCATAGTTCTGTCCATCCATTCACAGTTCTGTCGATCCATTCGTCCATCTGTCTATCCAGAGTTCTGTCCATCAGTTGTTCTTTAGTATATAAATCTTTCTATAGTTCTTTTGTTCAGTAATTGTATCCATCCATTTGTCCGTCTATCTGACAATCCATTTATTCATCAGTCCATCAGACAATCATTGAATAGAACTCCTGAAATGAATAATTTTAGGCTTTACATTCATTTCAATCATTTATATCATTCTTTTGTTTTTTAATCTTCTGTCTGTCTATTGTTTTGCAGTTTTGCCCATTCAGGGATTAAACATGGTATGCCAAAATGTACTTAAGTCCTGGAATTACTGTGCAGTAGCAGTGAGAGGCAGACCTTGAGCAAAGGCATACGCTTTAATTTCACCTTGATGGAGTCTGACATTTAACATCATAGTTTTCACTTTAGTTTTGCTTGAATGCTTACCCGTCTTGATGATTTGCATAATTTAAAAGGGCCTAAAAATCCTTGCAGCGGTATTTAGCTAAACCTGCTCTTCTGCTCTTTACACACGTTCTGCTCTGAGGCCCTGAAGTTTCTTTGTGGAAAGACAAAATACAGACATACACACACACACACACACACACACACACACACACACACACAAACACACACAAGCTGAAATGCATGTCTTTCTGGTAAGGGCAAGGTAAATAGGTTGTACACACCCATAATGTCCGCTGACTTTGCAAACATTTCCTATTGACCCTATTAATAGTGTGTAGTGCAAGGAAGGGCAGTATTGTTGATTGTTTGTTATCTGTTTTTGATTGACAGGTACAAGCCCTTTTTTCCTTTTCAAGTGCAGCCACCTCTGATGTCATCATGTGACCTTGACATCTCCATCCGAGACACGTTATTGGTGGAGGGGCGTCTAAGGGTCACACTCGTTGAATGTAGCAGGTAGGACCAATTCTTCTTTCTATGTGATTTAGCATTTAGCTTAGGTAACATTTTATTTTGATGGTCCATTTGAGTATTAGTAGACTGTCTGCTTAATGTCTGTTGATACTGCTCCTTCATTACACATTTAACTGACTAAAAGAAACTTTGCAAGTACATGTCAACTTACACTAACCCTAACCCCAACCTAACAGTCTGTTTATAATCTAATGAGAATCCGTTGCAATGTAACTTAAATTCAACAAATGGGCCATCAAAATACAGTGTGACCTTAGCTTTTAATGCCTTTGTTTATTTTTTATTTTTTTTTATTTATTTAATTAGTTTTGTTTATTTATTTATTTTTTCAAAAACTCAACGCATAAAGGAAATTTACCTAATTTTTGTTGGTTTTCAATTTTTGAGTTTCTTTCTGCTGTTGAATACAAAAGAAGATATTTTGAAGAATGCTGGTTGCTGGCACCCATCAATTTCCATAGTAGGAAAAAAAGCTAGCAGCATTTTTCAAAATATCTTCTTTTGTGTTGAAAAGAAGAAAGAAACTCAAATACATTTTAAGCAAGTGAAGGGTTAATAAATGATGCCAGATTTTTTAGGGGTGAACGGTCCCTTTAATGTTTAGAAAGTACACTTTACTATGTGAAACAGGGATGCACTGTTAATAAAACTCTAGCCAATGCAAGCATTGGATTATTTTCGTTTTGTGGCTGATATGATAAATCTACTATTTTGTCTAAATAATATTAAAAACAAACTCCATATTTTATTTGGTAATAAATATGATGTATTTCTTGTATATGATATATATGATGCAGGTGAAATTAGGCATTAAAACATTACAAATTATATTTTCATTTTTAAAAATGGATAAATATTACATCTAACAGTCTTGTTCAAATGTTAGTGTACCTTTTTTTTATCATAATGTCACTTTTTAATCACTTTATACATGCTGCAATTTTTATTCCAAAGCAATTGATGCAATTCAGTAAGTGTAATCACACTTTATAGTGAGCACTATCATAATGTTTGTTTTAAACAGTAACCTATTTTACTATTCATCCTGAAAGGAATGATAAAACTGACTTATCTGTGTTTTATTTCTCTCAGTATTGCAGATTTGACCCTGTGTGACTTGTTTTCCAGAAAATACAGTATTTACAAATTGGGTTACACACTTAAACTACCTGTTAGATGAATGCAAATGTAATCAAGACTGTAAAAATAATGGAAATTAGCATGTATAGTTTAAGAAAATATTGAAAACGCTAATATTGCCAGATCGAAATGTGGCATTATTGTGCATTCCTAGCACCGAAAAGCCAAACAAACACAGATTATAGATGTTGTATCACTGCAGTTTTTCCAAGAACTGCTTGCCCTGTATCTCCTTTACTGTTTTTAGTGTCATCACATCAAACATATTGCACTAATTTTGCACTGTTAGCCTCTATCCAGTTGTGTGTATATACACCTCTTTGTTTTCTTTGGTTTACTCACACACATAGTGGTTAAAACTGACGATGCATATAACATTAAGTTTAGTATAGTGACATTTATATAAAAGAGTCTGTTCAGGGTAATATACACTGTGCTTGCAGTTTTCTTATTCATTTGGGACACAAAACTCAAACGCAGCCATAACATTCCTAGTCAATGAAATCTGAAATGGCCGGTTTGCAAGCTGTTGTATTTGAGAACCTCCACACAATGAAACAAAAGCGCCATTCTTCTCGCTATTGTGTTTTTGTCTGATTGGTAACTGACTACAATAGTGTTTGTAATGGGTTTTCCATTAATAATGCACAGCGTCTGACAATTACAAACCCAACTCGACCCTCGTGTGCGCTCATACAGACAATTTGTTTTCTGTATACTGGGTTTCTGTGTGTGGCATTAAGTCGAGAGTTTGGTAAACCTGTGATTTGTTGAATAGCCATTCGGTTTGTGTTTATGCAGCCTTTCTGTTTACACCGGCCGTTTATTTTTTTTAGCTGTGCTGAGGCTTTTCCACCAGCTGAGGGCAGTAGTGGACTTTAACTTAACCTGAGTGACCAGTCCTGCTCCAGTGTGGACGTTTGTAAATCCTGCTGAAAGGAATTTACTGCTTAACTGAGGAGCTCAAATGCAGGAATGTCACTATTTATTTTTAATCATGTATGTAAAGTATAAAAAGTAGTCAGCCTTTAATTTTTAAGTTGAATCATATTAATGAATTCATATTAAGTGGCCTTTACTACTGTGTACTTGCATCAGAAAATAAATACAGTGTACTTACTGTGTTCATAATGTATTTCAGGGCACGTCTGGTGCTCATGAGGTGGGATACGGGTAGGGTTAGGGAAAGCTTTGGTGGTATGTGTAGGTTTAAGGGTGGGTTAAGGTGTAAGGGATGGCCCACATGGAAAGAACCTATGTTTTAATATAGGTTTTGATATAGGTGTTTAATATATGTGACATATATAAAATTGGCCATTTTCCTATATTGTATGTACATATATGTGTACATATATACATGCATACATGTACATATATATATATATATATATATATATATATATATATATATATATATATATATATATATATATACACACACACACACACACATGTGTGCATATATGCACATACAGTTGAAGTTGGAATTATTAGCCCCCCTTTTTTTTCTTTTTTTAAATATTTCCCAAATGATGTTTAACAGAGCAAGGAAATTTTCACAGTATGTCTGATAATATATTTTCTTCCGGAGAAAGTCTTATTTGTTTTATTTCAGCTAGAATAAAAACTGTTTTTTATTTTTTAAAAACCATTTTAAGGTCAAAATTATTAGCCCCGTTAAGCTATATTTTTGATAGTCTACAGAACAAACCATCGTTATACAATAACTTGCTTAATTACCCTAACCTGCCTAGTTAACCTAATTAACCTAGTTAGGCATTTAAATGTTACGTTAAGCTGTATAGAAGTGTCTTGAAAAATATCTAGTCAAATATTATTTACTGTCATCATGACAAAGATAAAATAAATCAGTTATTAGAAATGAGTTATTAAAACTATTATGTTTAGAAATGTGTTCAAAAAATCTCTCCCTTAAACAGCAATTGGGGAAAGAAACAAACGGGGGCTAATAATTCTGACTTCAACTGTATATGTTCACCTATATGTTTACCTATGTATATATATATATATATATATATAGTTAGTAAAATTATAAAAATCCATAGCAGCTAAACAACATAATTAAAAGCCCATGTAGAAATTTACATTTTTATTTACTTAAGAACAATTAAATGGTACAAGAACAAAAATAAGACAAAAAACTGAACAGAAAAGAAAAAACTAACTAACAACAAACCATTTTGTTATACATTTCCTCCTTTTCCACTATCTTCATATAACCTCTTAAGGCCCAAGCAGTTTTGCTCTTTGCTATTTGGGCTTATTGGAACATAATTAGAATAAAACCTAAGTATCATCTTTTGATATGATGTACTTTTAGAGAAAAATGATGTCCATATATGTGGACTCGTCTGAATTTCCTTAAAACACAATAAAGGTCACCTTTGTGTAATAGAATGGAAAACTCTTTATTTCTGCCTTAAACACAGCAGTTTATTTCTTGACTGTTTTTAATGCATTATTAACACGTACACACATATTTTTGAACATGTTTTGACTATCAGTAAAAACAACATTTTTTGCCCATTTTGGACAGTTAAAATAGTGTTTGGGACATTTCATATGTTGCAAAACAGTTGCAGGATGACACTGTTTGTCTGTAACAAAATATAAAACATAAGACATCAGCTAAGTGCTATCCACGTATATGGCCACTAAGCCCTAGAAAGAATTGACTAATATTTCAGAAAAACATGTGGACATCATAGCTTTACATCTTCTCCCACTTATTTGCCATAGTTAAATTCCATAACATGCCAATTACATGTGATACCAATTGCAAATGTTCACACATACATACGTTTTTTTTGCATTTTTTTTTAGTTAGTTCTTAGTTATTGCCTTGATAATAGAAAATATAAGCTAGTCATCATGTATGACAGTTGCCAAAGTAAGATATGAGTTATATATGAGACATATCTTGTATGTACATATAGGGCTTATATGTGAATATAAAGAAGCAATACAAGAGACCTATATGGCCTGTATATGCACATATTTGCACCTCAATTTTGCCTATATGTGGTAGTAATGGGCGATATAAACGATATGCGATATAAACGATACAAAATTGGCCTACGATAGAGATTCTAATTCTATTGCACTATCGCGATAATGCATGTTTGATGATGCAATCTACCCGCTCTCAACAACAGCACTAAGCAACGCATGGCACCGAATGTAGGCGTGTCGCACAACTTGCGAGCCTCATGCATGGCATATCGTGGCTTGTCACACAGATTCCCACACAGCGCTTCCCACACAGATTTTACCTGGGCGGCCGATATATTATTGGGGCGGCCCGGTTCTGTGATCGCGAGAAACTGAGAACACTCTGCCACAGACTCACATGCTCTGCATGCAGACCCACAGAGACGCGCTGGATACAGAACTGTTGTCCTGCCTTTATAGCAGCTTTGAGAAGAGCGCGAAGACTAAATAGACTGATCCAGCTCATTATTTGGGGTGACAATACATTCTCTTTTCCCCGGACATGTCCGAGAATCTGCTTTCGCTTTCGATATTAATTGTATTCATTTTTCAGCAGACAGAGAGAGAGAGAGAGAAAGAGAAAGAGAGAAAGAGCAGATCAAGACACCAGTTTTAATTTCATTAGGAGAACAAAATGTTTAAAATCAAATGTGTTACCTTAGGCTGCAGGTTAGAAATATGTTTTTATTTAAAGTATCTGCAGTACACAATTTTATTTGACTAATTTAATACTGGAAGTAATTTCAGTACAGTGTAAGTTCCTTAACTAAACACCAGTTTTTTTGTTCTCTGCAACTTGGCATTTAGGAACTAAGGACTTAAAAGAAAAGTCTTTCTTTCTAAAAGGCACTACATTTAGTTTATTTATCTGCAACATTGTGTTGTTTAATTACAGTTTTACTTTTGCACAATAAATGTTCTCAAAATGACATGCAACGTTTCTTTATTTCTTTAAAATAAAATAGCAGTTTGGCTTTCCTAAGGGTCTATGTAACCTGTTCTGAAATGGTTCTATTATAATTTATATATCGCAATATATATCGTTATCGCAAAAGGCTGCAATGTATATCGCAATATGGATTTTAGGCCATATCGCCCATCCCTAATATGTGGCATATATACTCATATATGCAGCATATATCCTTATGTCATGTTGGTATTTAATCATAAGTACAGTGTAAAAACATGTATTCACACAGGTACACTGTAATAAATGATTAATTTCAGTGTAAGTACATAGTAGTTAAGGCCACTTAATATAAAGTGGGACCATATTCAATTAAAAAATTACATTAAACTGACTTAAATCATCAAATTGAATCTCGTGTGATTTATAGTTGAAACATGGGCAGCTTCTTTTAGCTAAATTTAAATTAGCACAAAAACAAATGTTGTCATGATTTTTTTTTGTATTGTATATTAGAATGCTGTGAAGACAGACTGATCAGACTAAACCAAATGAAAATGAATCTTTAATTCCATCAATTTTTTTAGCGTTTATGTTTTGCAATACATACACAATGCTGTCATTCAAAAGTTTGTGTACATAAATTATATACAGTTGAAGTCAGAATTATTAGCCCTGTTTATTTTTTTCCCCAATTGCTGTTTAAGGGAGAGAAGATTTAGAACACATTTCTAAACATAATAGTTTTAATAACTAATTTCTAATAACTGATTTATTTTATATTTGCCATGATGACAGTAAATATTTTACTAGATGTTTTTCAAGACACTTCTATACAGCTTAAAAAGACATTTAAAGGCTTAATTAGTTTAACTAGGCAGGTTAGGGTAATTAGGCAAGTTATTGTATAACGATGGTTTGTTCTGCAGAGTGCAGACTATCGAAAAAAAATAATATAATAATAATAATTCTAATAATTCTGACCTCAACTGTGTGTGTGTGTGTGTGTGTGTGTGTGTATATAATATATATATTATTGCTTACTGATTAAACGTTTGAATTAAAGTGAGTATGAAAAAGTAAATTTTCAGAGCTTGTAATAAATATTTTCGTTTGCTATAAACTATGTGCACCAGCAGATGGCAGTATAGTTTTATAAACATCTATCTATCGAACCTAATGACCACCCATGAGTTTGCAGAGCTAAATTCATGATATTACATCATTTCAGTTTCATTTTGTGTGTCCGAACATGCATTCGGCTCTTCTATGTGAAAAATACCGTACTTTAAAATAACAAAAGTGATATGTTCCCTCATTTGCCTTGTTTTCTCTCTCTAGGTTGTTTATCCTGGGCTCATATGAAAGGGAGACGTACGTACACTGCACTTTTGAGCTCAGTTCTGACGAATGGAGGGAAAAAACTCGTAGCTCCATCAAAGAGGTACACGTTTCATGTGTTGCTGCATGTCTTTCACTCTGCTTGAGGGCGTTGTAATTGCGTGCATGTTTGATATGCATTTATTAATACAAGCACAAGCAGACATGCATGTTCATTGCATATAGCACAGGTTAAAGGTCAAGGATATATAGATGAAATGGTAAATATCCAGCTATAAATGCAATAGCTATAAATGAACTATAATTCTTTATGATTTTCACATTGAGTTTAGTAATGTCTGGATATGTATAGTGCATTTCACACATCAGACAGTTCTGTGGACAGTGGTAATAAATGCTGTTTATAGTGATGTCACTATATACTTCGATATATATGGAGATAATTAAGAGACCACTTTTTAAAATAAAAATATAATTAAGAATTTTTTAATTGTACAAAAATGAAATTTGGTCATAATAACAAATGATAGTTTTAGCCTTTTTATAGCAAATATTATTATATAGAATTTCTTTGTCATTTGAAAATGAACCCTTTTCCACCAAATATTGATTCTGAGGGTAAAAACATTGGTATTGTGTTGTCTAAATATGAATATAAATGTGTAAGAAAAATGCACTTTTTTTTTTCATTTTCACCTTGCATTTCAAAGAAATGTCATCTGTAACTTTCATTCATTCTTTTACCCTTCAGCCGCAAACATCAATAACTTAAAGAATCAAACAAAATTAATGATTTACTCAATCCACTATGAATCATAAATACATTGAGAATTTTCAGCTCTTACATTTTTATTTTTATTCATATTTCTGAATCCTCTTAAATCTGAAGGATTTTATTTGAATTGTTTTGTGAAAGGAGGAAAGCTAAATGCTTTATTTAGTGCAACCGTTAGCTGCATTTCTATCTATAGCTGTATTCTAAATGAAGTTCTAAATGTGCCTAAAATACCTTCTTTTTCTTCATGCAGTTTTGACCTAGTGCATATTAGTCATATTAGACTTATCGTCAGTATATGTATAATGCATTTCACACACACTTCTTGTTTCATATTCTAAATGTTGTTTATAGTGGTCACTATAATTTATCCTTGTTTGATTAGAGATTACTTAAAAATCCTTGAAATTAAGTTTCTACAAAAAAATTGATATTTAGAGATTTGTAAAAATATATATATAGTTCAGAAAATGACATTGTCAGAATAACAAATGATAGTTTTAGCATTTTTGATAGCAAATATATAGAATTGTTTCAAGAGTGTTATTCCAATTAGACTTATTCCAAACAAATATTGGTTTCTTAGCTCTTCTGAGGTTAAAACATTGATGTGTTGTCTAAAAATAAATATAAATGTGTGAAAATGAGGCACTTTTTATTGTAATTTTTTATTTTGAAGAAATTGTCATCAGTAACTTATAGAATAAATGAAAAAATCATGTTTCATCCAATTAACTAGTAATCATAAATCCAAAGAAACTGAGGAATTTCTGTTTTGAATGCCCTTAAATCTAAAGGATTTAGTTTTTGTGAAAAGCGGTGGAGCTAAATGCTTTATTTAGTGCAACAAGTATCTGTATTGGGCGACACGGTGAGCACTGTCGCCTCACAGCAAGAAGGTCGCTGGTTCGAGTCCCGGCTGGGCCAGTTGGCAGTTCTGTGTGGAGTTTGCATGTTCTCCCCATGTTCGTGTGGGTTTCCTCCGGTTGCTCCGGTTTCCACCACAGTCCAAAGACGTGCGCTATATGAATTGGGTAAACAAAATTAGCTGTAGTGTGTGAATGAGAGTGTATGGGTGTTTCCCAGTACTGGGTTGTGGCTGGAAGGGCATCCGCTGCATAAAACATATGCTGGAATAGTTGCCGGTTCATTCCGCTGTGGTGATCGCTGATGAATTAAGCTGAAGGAAAATGAATGAATGAAGTATCTGTATTTGTAAATTAAGATATAAAATGCCAATGAAACATTTCTTTTTTTCTTGATGCAATTTTGCAGTACCTCTTACATGTATATATATTACAAATTGAATATTACATATTAGTCTTATTGTCCGGGAAATACTATAATTGTATAGTGTTTAACGGAAGAAGCTTATTAAAACCATACAGGTTAAAAATCACTGTGGAAAAGGTCTCCTCTCTTAGGGGTCTTGTTTGAGAATGCTAGCTAACATGGGAAATATTCCAGGAAGTATGTGTTCGTCATCATTAGAACTGATGTTTCTGAGGGCATTTCTGGGGTCATCTGTTGTTTTGGTGGGAGTTAGTTCTGCTCATGTGCTCTTCTCTATGAAGAGTTTTTTTCATTTGCTTCTACAGAAATTGTTATGGGCTGTGCTGAAAAGTTATTTATTTATTTACTGTTATGAACGTTTATTTGTTGGAGATATCCACCAAAACTGGCAGTTTTGTGAAGTGCCCTGCATCCATAATAAATATGTAATGTAATGTAAATGTCTGTTTGTCTGTCCTTTGGGGCATAAACACCGTCCAAGTGCTATTGATTTATGAAAAATTAATGTTTAGCATAAATGCTTTCCTTTTCTACTTGCCGACCGAGGCTTCACGAAGCAGTCAATGACAGCAGGTAGAAAATGTCAACTTAAATTGCTCCCTTCTAGTCATTTCTCCTGTCTTATTAAATCCAACACCACACTCACATCCGGTGTAGAAAGAGTAGGCTGTTTACATTTCCAATCAGCGTCATAGCTTTATTTTATGTAAAGTTCAACTGATGGACGCGCACGTGTGTTCATACATCAGCTGTTTTATATTTGGCTCATTCTGTCATCTGTCATTATTTACTCACCCTTGACTTGTTCCAAACTAGCTTGAGTTTCTTTTGAACACAAAAGAAGATATTTTGAACAATGTTGGAAACCAGTAACCATTGACTTCCATAGTATTTGTTTTACTTACTATGGAAGTCAATGGTTACCAGTTTCCAGCATTCTTGGAAGTATTTTTCTTTGTGTTTGAAGCTTAAACTGCTTTGGAACAAATTTAGGGTGAACACAATTGACAGAATATTAATTTTTGTGTGAACTATGCCTTTAAGACTTGTTTTTAATGTGGATGTTACATAAGGTGGAGCTGTTTGTGCACTGATGCCAGACCGATTCAATTGTTAGTAAATCTCATCTTATCAGTCCATCGTATCAATCCAGTGATGCTAATAAAAGCAAATAATCAAAATGAATCACCTTTCATTTGTCAATCCTTGAACATCTAATTTACTAACCCTCAGCCTGTTCCAAACATGCATAAGTTTTCGTTCTTTTGTTGGAGACAAAAGAAGATACTTTTAAGAATGTTGAAAATCAGCATAATTACCTTGCAGAGTATTTGTTTTCCTTCTATGGGACCACTTTACAACATGCTTTAAAACATCATCTTTTATGTTCAGCAAAAAAATAGCTTATTTTGATATAAGAGGTTATATGCATTATTTAGAATCAGATTTTGGGACTACTGGCCACTCCTATGAGTTTTGTCAATTCATGTTGCTGTGACTTTATTTTGAAGTAAATAAACTCTCTATATGCATGGAATATATGCACTGTTGAAACATGATTGCATTTAATATGATTCTTTTTGTCGTGTTTTTGAAATAAGTCTCTTTCGGTATGCTCACAAGTCTGCTGGTATTTGATTATAAATAAAGCAATAACATTTTGATTACCTATGAATATTTAATGTTTATCATTTGTTTAATATGTATTTGTATATTTATTAATATATATATTATTAACATTTAATTAATATAGAGATCAAATAAATTATTCTAAATGTTCAGTTGTTGTTTTTTTTTAGCCTTTCATGTCTTGAATATTGTATTTAAGTCCTCTCTCACATGTCTTTTTTTTTTCGTAAGTACAATGATGCATGAGAAAATAACAGCTGAATAATGGAACTTTTGTATTTCCTTTAAAAAGCACAATGAGCTAGTGTCTGTGTATGAGAGACTAATTCGGGCATGAACCAGCACTGACACAGCATGTGTTTAAATGCTTCTCTTATACTCCTCTTTTTCAGTCTTAAGGGTACACACAATGCACTGTGAGAGAGAAGGTATGGGACACCATCTGTCAAAATTTAATTGATGGCTCTCACGCCTTTTTTACGGTGGAACTTTTTCTTATCGACAAACCCCCATTTCAGATTATATTTCCTGACTTATTAACATCAACATAATCTTTCTCAGCTACCTTCTTGATAACAAAGTTTATTTTAAACAATTATAACCTGTAACTCAAATATAGAAATCACAGACACACTCACACAAACACAGTAGAGTTGTCACGATGCTGGAATTCGGTACCAATTGATACTGAAATTTTAAAAGCGTCCATTTCCCGCAAACATTTGAGTGCTTTCGAGCACGTTCTTAAACAGTGCTGATTTGCCATTGTGTTCTTGTGCTCAACAGAAATGACTGTGATTGGCCATGAAGGTCATCAGTTTACCGAACTCACCGCTGTTTACTGAGTGTAACCACAGATACAGGGACACTGGAGAGTTTTAAAGCCGCGATTCATCAGCAGATGGTTCATATGTCAGCTTATAGATAAACCAGCTGATCGATGTGACTTTGAAACGCTCCAGTCTCCCTGTATCTGTGGTTAAACTCAGTAAACAACGGTGAGTTCGGTGAACTGATGACCTTCACGGCCAATCACAGTCATTTATGTTGAGCACGGTAAGACAAGGGCAAATCAGCGCTGGTTAAGAATGTGCTCAATAGGGTCAAATGTTATCGGTAGATTGATGTTTTTAAAATTTCAGTATCGTAAAAACCCTAAAACACAGACAGTTAGCTTAAGCAATAGGCAAATTTTATATTTAAATATATAAAATATCTCATTTAATTAGTTTGAATACTATCTAATTACTGGAGTTATCATTTAATTAAACTGAATGGAAAACATTTACTGGAAATACTATATTTAATTTAATTTAATGAATAAGATTCAAATTACAGGAATTGTAAGACATATATGATTCAATTGCATTGATTAGAATCTAATTACTGGATTTATAAAAATAACAGGGTATTCGCAGAGTCTTAAGTCTTAAAATCTTACATTTCAAAAACAAAATTTTAGGTCTTAAAAAGTTTTAAAAATCGCTGAAAAATGTACTTGTAGGTCTTAAGTCATTTTAAATAGGTCTTAATTTTCCAATGTCAATGTACAGTTGAAACCAGAAGTTTACATACACTGTATAAAAAGGCACATAACCATTTAAAAAAAAAAAGTCAGATGTTAATGTGACTGAACTTTTTCTCATTTAGTTAAGTTAGCATTGTCAAATTCGTTTCTGTTATGCTAAATAGCAGAATAATGAGAGAGATATTTTTGGAGAAATTGTTATAACTTTTCTTGAAAGTCAAGTTTATATACAATAAGATTATTATGCCTCTGAAAAAGCTCAGATGATGGTGTCAAGGTTTTGGAAGTTTCTGATTGGCTAATTGACAACATTTGAGTTAATTGGAGGCACAACTGTAGAATAGTATTTAAGGAAAACCTCAAACACACTGCTTTCCTTGTGTGACAACATCGGAAAATCAACAAGCCAGAATCAACAGAAAAAGCCAGATTACAATTTGCTAAATTACACTGGGAAAAGACAGATTTTTTTGGAGACATGTCCTGTAGTCTGAAGGAACTAAGATTGAACTGTTTGACCATAATGACCAGTGTTACATTTGGAGGACAAAGGGGAAAGCTTACAAGCCTAGGAACATCATCCCAACTGTAAAGTATGGGCGGCAGCATCATGTTGTAGGGCTGTTTTGCTGCAAGAGGGACTGGTCCACTTCACAGCATAGATGGCATCATGAAGAAAGAACATTATGTAGAAATATTGAAGCAACATCTCAAGACATCAGCCAGGAAATTAAAACTTGGCCACAAATGGGTCTTCCAAACAGACCATGACCCTAAGCATACTGCCAAATTAGTTAAAATGTGCTTTAACAGAGTGAATGTTTTGGAGTGGCCATCACAAAGCCCTGCCCTCAATCCTATAGAAAATTTGTGGGCAGAGTTGAAAAAGCTTGTGCGAGTAAGACAGCCAACAAATCTGACTCGGTTACACCAATTCTGTTAGGAGGAATGGGCCAAAATTCCTTCAAACTATTGTGAGAAGCTTGTGGAAAGATACCCAAAACATTTGACCAAAGTTATACAGTTAAAAAGCAAAGCTAAAAAAAAATACCAAGGAAATGTATGTAAACTTTTGACTGTCTAGAAATTAATAAAAAATTCTAAAAAAAATTCTCTCATTATTCTGGCATTTAGCAAATGTAAATGATTTAGGTAATCCTAACGGATGGTTTTAACTGTAAATCAGGCCAACACCTGTAAACAGTATACAGTCACCAACAAAACAGCTCAATAAAACTTTTAACAAAACTCTATTTACAACTCTATTTAACAATATGGTTCTTCGCAATAACAGTTGTAAGTTCTCCATGTATTTATAGACCATATGTTGTGAGGACACTGACCTGGACAGACTTTCGTACATTTAGTTTATTATAGCTTTTAAAGCTTGTCAAAGAAAGGTATATATGGATTGCTTGTTTTGACACATTATTTAAGTATTATTCAAGTAATTTAATTTTTTTTAATGGGGCAAGTAAAAATCTGAAATCTCAAGTCTAAAATTTCATTCATAATAGTCTTAAAAAGGTCTTAAAGTATCTTCAATTTGACTTGGTGAAACCTGCGGAAACCCTGAAAAAAAAAAAAAAAAAAAAAAAAATATATATATATATATATATATATATATATATAAGGAGCAAGACTTTGACTGAAAAGCCCCATCCTTAAAAGGGGCGTGGTAGCCATCAACGAAATTTTGGCAGATGGTGTCCCATAACTTCTCTCTAGTTTGTGTGTGATTGTGCATACGTGTAGTGTGCATTTGTGTAGATGCTGAAATGAATGTTTACACATGCCGGTATGTTTATGTGAAACAACCTAAAACTGTGCATGGCACGGCAGACTCACACCGGCTGCTGTGCATTTCAGCTCATGTTTATCAGCTTCCCCCAGATTCAGAGACCTCAGCAGGGATTCAAACACAGGATTAGTACCGATATCATCTGGAAAAGGTCATTGTTTTTCTTTCCTGCTCTCTCTCGTGTTCTCCCACCCTTCTCTTTCTCTCTGTCACTTATATCTCTTTCCTCTCTTTGTGTGTTTCACCTCTCTCCATATCCTCAATTTGGGTCGTATGATTTACGCGAAGCAGAAAACATGGATGGAATCTCGCAATCCAGTTAAAAAACTGAATTAAGCCCTATTCAGACTGCAATGTCTGTAAAATAAAAATCTCTATAGCTTCTCAGTGATTAAACACATGCTTTCAGGTGAAGATAACTAACAAAGTTAGAATTAATCAGCAAGTAAAAAAAGAGTTAATTATCCGTAGGTGTGATCCGTTACACCCTTAGTATCTGTCTACAGTTGAAGTCAGAATTATTCGCCCCTTTTTGAATTTTTTTTCTTTTTTAAATATTTCCCAAATGATGTTTAACAGAGCAAGGAAATTTTTCACAGCACTTTGATAATGTAAATATCCATTTTTAATACACAAGATGGCACTTTTCTTATGCCAGTTACCATGAAGAGCAACCATACGGTGTATTTTAGTGGCCAAAAAAGATTTACTAAATGATTTTGGATTTGGTCTCCAATGCTGCATTCAGACTAAACATGAAGAAAATGTGCATCACGTCACTCGCTCTAGTTTCTATTTTGCGTTTTACGCAATTGAGGCAAATTCCTTGCTTTTGCAACAAGCTTGTGATGCACATTTCACATAATTCGTGCCACCGTGCAGAAATTTGCCTCCATTGACACATTTGTGTTTATTTTTTAATCTATTTGCTTAAATATTTAACTTCGTATTTGGTGTGAATCCAGTATCCGAGATGTGGATTCGGACAGCAATTACTATAATTTATCACAAAACCTCATGGTTTTTCAAAAAACAGTAATGGTATTTCTGTAAGCTGGCCAGGGATTTTGATTAATTTGGCACAGACATTCTGGTTTCTGATGTCTATACAATCATATAAAAATAGTGAATAAATAGTAAATAGTGATCCCTTAGTGTCCTTTAGAAACAATTGTCATCGGTATAGGACTCTAAGCTGAGTAACAAAATGTCACAGAATTTGACAAATTTTGGATTAATTAAAAAAAATGAAAGTAGCAGTGTGTACACCTAATCAATTGACAATATGAGCTGTATTGTTTTTCAGTATCCAACTGCAAGGAGTGATCTTTTCACGTCTTTGTGAATGAATGACGCAGTTGAATATACTACAGTTGATCTGATGCACATGTGGCACTCATGGTGTTTTCAGCCTCTGACGATTTTCTAAATGAGGACATAAACACATGAACTTCAGTGTTATATGTGATTTAAAGCTATCTTTATATTTTGTACACATGGAAACTCGCAGAGTCTTCAGAAAAACTTGCCAAGATAAATGTGTAGTTTAATTTGTGATTCGATTTGAGAACATTTAAAACATTTCATAAGGTTCCTGAAATGTAAAATTAGTTAAATATTAAAATAGTCCATACTCGCATGCAAAAATACTATAGTTATTTAGAGTAAATAGTATGTTTGAGCCATACTATACTGTAGTAAAGTGTATTGCTTTGTTAGTGAATGCTATGGCATATTATCAACTGTAATAAATACTGTTGTAAATTTTAGTTTTTACTACGATAAACTGTGGTGTATTTCCAGTGATGGGTTGCAGCTGGAAGGGCATCCGCTGCGTAAAACATATGCTGGATAAGTTGGTGGTTTATTCCGCTGTGGCGACCTCAGATTAATAAAGGGACTAAGCCGAAAAGAAAATGAATAAATGAAACTGTGGTGTAATGTATTATACCCTACAGTTCCAAAAAAAAAACTTGGCGCAGTATTGGGTTGTTTACATTACTGTAGTTGTTATATTACCAGCAAATAGCAAATATAGAATTGCCACAACAAATTCATTCAAGTACTTTAGTGTGGTTAAAACACTGTACTACTATTCACTATAAATTACTATAGTATCTCTTGTTTGTAGTCCGAAAAAAATTCAAATGGACAAAAATGGAATTCAGGAAACCAATCTTATGGATTTCATAAGGCCCTACTCAAACAATTTCACATCAAATATCATGATCTTTGTTCATAAGTTCATATGCAAGGCACTGCTGGGTATGACTATGATATGTGCTTGAAAAAAGTGTGTGCATGGTATGGTAGCAGCCCTTTTGTCTTTATGTGCATGCTGGAATACAGTTTTTTTTTCTGAACAGTGAAGTGTTAAAGCATGTTTTCTTAGCCTCCGCCTGTGGTGCAGAGAGGCTAACAGCGCTATCAGTAATAAGTAAGTGATACTGAGCTTCTGGGCTCTTTTCATTTGTTCTTATCTCCTGCTGTTTCAGCCGCTCTCACCATCGACCTGCAGCGGTCTGCAGTCACGCACCCGCCGATGCCCATTTCCAGCACAGCTCAGTGTACGTGCTCATCTAGATATGATAGACAAGACTGGAGGGAAATGTTTATTATGCAAAGAAAACTGTAATGTGCATACATATATCAGGTTCATGTTTCTTAAATTGCATTATTATTAAAACAATAGTAAAGTTGATCTGTTGTAGTTTACAAAGTAATTTCTATTAGTTAATAGAAATGACATACCTGCCCTTTTTTAAACAACAATATTTTATCATATATTATATTATATTATATTATATTATATTATATTATATTATATTATATTATATTATATTATATTATATTATATTATATTATATTAGATTAGATTAGATTAGATTAGATTAGATTTTATTATATTAGATTAGATTAGATTAGATTAGATTTTATTATATGAGATATTGTATTAGATTTTTTTATTATATTAGATTATTTAATATTATTATATATTATATTATATTATATTACATATTATTATATTATATTCTATATTATTATATATTATTATGTATAAATTATTAAAATCTTGAACTCTTGGATTTTTCAACAACAATAATTTGAGATTGTGTTTTAATTTTGAGCTTGTATATAGATGGATGAAGTTTATTTTAATACTACTATTTTTACAACTGTCCTCAAAATGTAAAAATATTTAACAAATTCAATTTTAATACGATTTAATAAATTATAAATAACTTATATTTGTTATATTATACATTATATTATGATTAAACTATATTTATTTTATTTGAATAACATATTTAATACCTGCCCTCAAAAATAATTATAAATTATGGCATTTACAAATTGAATAAAAGAAATGATAAAATATTTATATAATAAAAAAATTTGTCACATTAAGTATACATTCCAATTGAAACTAGTTCTAAAAGAAATTAATATCTGATTATTTATAAATGATCAGGTATTTGTCAACAGCTGTAAAAATCCTGTTCAAAAACTAAAGCTCTCTTTCCAATAGAGCAGAGCTGGAGTGTGTTTCAGTGTTTGAATTGGCTTATATTTGCACATCTGCTCTGATGCTTGACTGATCATCTCTCTTAACAACCAGGCTGCAGTGAACATATATACCTAAATATCTTGATGTTTCTGTGCAGTCACCAGGCTTCTCCTCAACCAAATATTTGTATTATTATTATTATTATTATTATTATTATTTCAGACGCATTAGAGGTTCAGATGCATGCTCTCGCTGTTTAGTCTATGTGGTCTATGTGAGTTTCATAACATCAATATAACACCAATCAGCTCTGTAGGGGATGTGTGTGCTGTTTATTTGTATGTGTGCATGTATGAGTGTGTGTTATGGGAATCTTCTGTCAGTGTTGTTTACAGAGTTGTGACGTTGTTTAAAACATGTTGCTTCTCATCATTTCAGATCAGTGGCTTTTATTTCCTTGAAGTTTTGCTTTTACCTCCATATAGCTTTTGTGACGTGTTTGTATATCTTTTCATTCATGTTCAGTGTTGCTTGGACATTTACGAAGACACACACACACACACACACACACACACACACACACACACACACACACACACACACACACACACACACACACACACACTTAAACTCAATTTTACCTTCGGGTTTGTTGCCTGGCTGCCATGTTTGTGTGTTTCCATTTGTCCGTGTAGATTTAAATCTCATTTAAAGCAAAGACAAATAACCCTCTGTGTACCTGCTTTGTCAGGATATCACTGCAGAGTCCTTTTCATCTGGGCTTATTCAGATCCAGACTCTCTCATAATGGCTCTGAGATTCCGTTTCGTCTTATCAGTCTTTTCTCCTCTGGCCACCAAGATCCAACCTTCGATATGCTATTAATATTTGAAAATATTTTACGTGTTATGAAGTTAATGTAATGTTTCATTTGGAAGTGAAATATGCAAATTTATTTTGTGTTTTTAAATATAGTACAAGTAGTTTTTCTTTTTTCAGAAGATACATAAGTATGGACTACAATTTTGTGTTTCTTTGTGTGTGTAGATTTGAGGGTTGGGTTTAGTGGTAAGATCATATAATAAGCATTTTGTTTTGCAGCATAAAATACTTTACGCCATAGCAGAGTCCTCATAAAGCATATATGTGTAATTATGTATATGTATTTATTTAAAATGTACAGCTGCAGTCCACTAATTTTCCCACTTTTGTCCCACTTCTGTAAAAAATTAAGAGAGCAATTCTCAGTTTTTCTTGATTTACTGGATTTATTAGGTAAAGTGTCATTTTTTTGTATTATTCTAAGCCCTCAAAAAATAAATTGGTGTAATTTAATTTAATTATGACACAAATTTTCAACTTATTTTTAGCAAGTAGAACTAAAGAGCAAAATTAATTTTGAACCAATGATATCAGATCATCTTTCATTTGAATTACTTTGTTGCCTTGAACATAGTTTAAGGTTATTGCACACTGAATCCAAAATATTCGTCTGTAATTTTTGCACGTTAAAAAATAAATTCGACTTCACATTGTGTCAATCGTATTGACACACTGCCTCTGAAGTCTAAAATCTTTCATCCGTCATAAAAAATTCCAACCGGGTTTGATTTTTTTTCTTTCTGTTTTTCGCATCCGAAAAAGCACTCTGAGAAGAGTTTTGACAGTTCAGAGCCACCATACAAGTGAAAAGCTAAATACGGAATGCCATCGTTTGAGCTACAGATAACTTTATGTCAAACACAGTGCATAAAATAAAGACAG
This sequence comes from Danio kyathit, assembly GCA_903798195.1. Lineage (NCBI taxonomy): Eukaryota > Metazoa > Chordata > Actinopteri > Cypriniformes > Danionidae > Danio > Danio kyathit. The sequence continues at coordinate 29,256,670 of LR812535.1, read as the reverse complement.
AATGTGGCAGACAGTTGACAACCTGTGACTGGATTCAGTGGTGTTTGGTGTGTATGTCCATACATTTGACATAACCTACTGCGAACATTATAATAGAAATTATGGTCCGCTTTCGTTCTGTTGCTTCGACACGTCAACGCGGCCGCCATCTATTATAATGTTTAGGTAGGCTACTGCCACTTCAGTTCAGGATTTGTTTACGTAGGTAAATGTGTGAAGCATCACAAGCAATGCATCAAAATTCCACTGATTTCCTGAAACAAACTTTGCATATTGGGATAATTATAGCGCAGCTCTTTGATAATGAGCTGAACTCTCCTTCTAGTATTGGATGTACACAATATGCAGAATATTCTTCTTTCTTTTTCTACTTTGGAGTAGAGAGGAGAACAAAGTGTCACTGCTTCAACTGACTCTAAAAGTTTTGTGTTTTTTGTAATGGATTAATTCATACACATCGGACTCGGTGTGCAAGGTTTGTTTACCTGACGAATTCTTCGCATATGAATGCGAAAAAACGAAACTTTCGCACATCAGTGTGCAACTCTTTGATTAATTTAAACAATTGATAATTTGAACAACCGGATTTATTTTTTTATTTATTGCAATTCAAACTTAAAAACAGCTTAAATAATGCTTACTGTTGACTGTAACTGATATCGGAACTTTTCCAAGAGTTGCGTGTGTGTTTTTTAGTTCATTTCAAACAAGTAGATTGAACAAGAAGCAGAAATCTTTGTGTGTGTGTGTGTGTGTGTGTGTGTGTGTGTGTGTGTGTGTGTGTGTGTGTGTGTGTGTGTGATAACATTTATTCAAAATGTTTTATTTAGACTAGAACAAATTTTTATTTATTTTTACTCGAAGTGACAATTGTTCAAAATAATGTATCATTTGATTGGAAATGAGAGGGTTATTTAACCAAATATTAATTTCTTGTCTTTATCTGAAATTAAAACATTGGTTTTATTTCGTCTAATCTTTCCTTTTTTTTTTTAATGGAGCATTCAAATTGTCCGTTATTTTTAAAGAGTTAAACAGCCCATTGTCGATATACATATTTTTGCCCTATATGTTTGATGTATTACTCAGAGCCTGCCATTAAAGATTTCCCGATCTGTTTTGCTGGTTTGTACTTCCAATTGATTTTGCACAGCTGATGATGATCCAGCTAATTTGACAGTCGTCATTGTGCATGACGGAGCGCCTGATGTGTGTATTACCAACAGCAGCACATACTATCACTCATTCTGGCTCATCACTAAATGAATCTCAGCTTCACCCTGCAATACAGAAAACACAGCATACTGATTGGTTCTGAGAAACGTATTTAAGAGATGAGCAGTTCCAGCAGACAGTGGGAATGTTGCAACCGGCCAGATCATTTCTAATAAATCAATATTTAAAAGATCAGTTTAACAGATTTCTGTCTTGAGGCACAAACAGGATTCGTGCACATGCAAAGATTTGTAATTTAATGACAGGTTTGTTTTGCATCAAATGGATCCATCTTCATTTACTCATCACTTGTTTCACTTTCTTCTGTTAAACGCAAAGGAAGATATTTTGCAGAAAGCTGGAAACCTGTAACCACTGACTTTCATAGTATGTTAACTGGAAACCTGTAACTATTTTCTTTAAAAAATATCCTTTTGTGTTCAAAAAAATAAAGACATTTGTAAAGGTTTGGAACCACCTGATGGTGAGTAAACAGTGAGTAAATGTTAATTTTTCAGTGCACTATCCCTTTAAGTGCTATTAATTGTCATTATCCATTAAAGCAATATTTAAGTGCAAGTAAAATATATTTCACATTATTCTGCATTTGTTGTATAGAGAAAATGTACTAGATATGCCTCCAGTGGAGTGGAGGGTCAGGGCAGAGTGACCTTAACTTAGTTGTGAAGTATGTTGTGTCCTCATTCAGCTGCTGGCGTATTTGGAGTTAATTGTTGTTTGTTGTGGGGTGTCTGACAGGCCAGCTGCTCTTTGTCTGTGCTCTTACGGTTTGATGCAGTTTGAAGTATATTGCAGCTAAATCTCATTTTTATGCAGTTTATTGCTGCTCTCTGCTTGGCCGGGCACCTCTCCTGGAAATAAAGGCAATGGAGAGAGAGAGAGAGATGCAGACAGATCAGGATCAGAGAGGATCATGAGGCTCTAATGTTATATAGCTTTACTCACTACAGGCTTTGCTTTGTTTTCTCTCTTTTCTTTTTTTGCTTTTAACATGATCTTGATTTCTTTTTTCCCCCCTTTCAATTATTTTTATACATTTCCGTCCTCACTATAATGGTTATGGAACATAATGGTTCCTTCCCTTTTTCATTAATCCTTTCCTTTCCTTTCTCTTCTCTTTCCTGTTTCCCATTCCCCTTTGTTTCTCATTTCTTTTTACTTTCTCATTTCCATTTTCTTTCCAATTTCCCATTCCTTTCCATTCCCTTTTCCATTTACTTTATTTTACCATTTCCCTTTCCTTTACCATTTCCTTTCATTTTACTTTACCATTTTCTTTCCCATTTCTCTTTCCTTTCCCATTTCCCTTTCCTTTCTCACTTTCCTTTCCTTTCCCATTTCTCTTTACTTTACTTTACCATTCTACTTTCCCAATTCCATTTCCCTTTCCTTCCCATTCCCTTCCCTTCCCTTCCCTTCTGTTTCCCATTCCCGTTTCTCTTTCCTTTCCTTTCCTTTTCTTTCCTTTCCCATTTCTTATTTCCCTTATACTTTATCATTTTCCTTTTCCATTTCACTTTACCATTTTCCTTTCCTATGTCCCTTTCCAATTTCCCCTTACTTTACTTTCCCATTTTCCTTTCCCATTTCCGTTTCTCCTTTCCTTTCTTTTCCTACCTTTCCTTTCCTTTCCTTTCCTATTTCTTTATTCTTTTCCCTCCTTCATTCCTTCCTGTCATTGTTTTCTTCATACCCTCTGTATTAGCATAATTTAGTTTTTTTTCCTTTTCTGTCTTATCTTACTTGTTTTAATAATTCTCTTCCCCTTTTCCTTCCATAATTGTATACCTTTCTTTCTTTCTTTCTTTCTTTCTTTCTTTCTTTCTTTCTTTGTTTATTTCGTCATTTCTTTCGTCATTTCTTTCTTTCTTTCATCATTTTTTCCTTCATACCTTTTTTATTGGCCTAATTCATTCATATTATCTTCTCTCTCTTATTTACAATCTTTTTAAAAATCAATTTCTTTCCTTTCTTTCTTTCTTGCTTTCTTTCATGTTTCTTTTTTCTTTCTTTCTTCCTTCCTTTCTTTCTTTCTTTCTTTCTTTCATTTTTTCTTGCTTCCTTGCTTTTCTTGCTTGCTTTTCTTTCAGATTTCAGAAATGTGATCTGTCTTTGATACTGGAGCAGTTATTGTCCTCAGTCACATTTGAATGAACAAGTAGCAATTTATGTCAAATTAATCTAAAGAAAGAAGCTACAGTGCTGTCTTTCTGTTCGTTTTGCTGATGTGTCTTCAGTGAACCATGATTGCCATTGATTAACACCATTTGACATATACAGTGCATCCGGAAAGTATTCATAGCTTCTTTTTTTCACATTTTTTTATATTACAGCCTTATTCCAAAATGAAAAAAATTCATTTATTTTCTCACACAATACCCCATAATGACAATGTGAAAAAGGATTTTTTGAAATTGTTGCAAATTTATTAAAAATAAAAAACCTGAAAATCACTTGTACATAAATATTCACAGCCTTTGCTCAAAACTGTGTTGATGCACCTTTGGCAGCAATTACAGCCTCAAGTCTTTTTGAATATGATGCCACAAGCTTGGCACACCTGTCTTTGGGAATTTTTTGCCCATTCCTCTTTGCAGTACCTCTCAAGCTCTATCAGGTTGGATGGGAAGCGACAGTGTAAAGCCATTTTCAGATTTCTCCAAAAATGTTCAATAGGATTTAGGTCTGGGCTCTGGCTGGGCCACTCAAGGACATTCACCAAGTTGTTGTGAAGCCACTCCAATGATATTTTGGTGATGTGCTTTGGGTCATTGTCCTGCTGGAAGATTTGTCTGAGGTCAAGGGAAAACAGGTTTTGAAACAGGTTTTCATTCAGGATGTCTCTGTACATTGCTGCATTCATCTTTCCCTCTATCTTGACTAGTCTTCCAGTTCCTGCTGCTAAAAAAACATCCCCACAGCATGATGCTGCCACCACTATGCTTCTCTGTAGGGATGGTATTAGCCTGGTGATGAGCGGTGCCTGGTTTTCTCCAAATGTAACGCCCAGCATTCACTCCAAAGATTCCATTTCAGATGCCTTTCGGCAAATTCCAGGCGGGCTGCTATGTGCCGTCTGGCCACTCTACCATACAGGCCTGATTGGTGGATTGCTTCACAGATGGTTGTCCTTCTGTTAGGCTCTCCTCTCTGCACAGAAGAACGCTGGAGCTCAGACAGAGTGACCATCAGGTTATTGATCACCTCCCTGACTAAGGCCCTTCTCCCCCAATCACTCAGCTTAGATGGCCGGCCAGCTCTAGGAAGAGTCCTGGTGGTTCCAAACAACTTCCACTTACGGATGATGGAGGCTACTGTGCTCATTGGAACTTTCAGAGCAGCAGAAATTTTTCTGTAACCTTCTCCAGCCTTGTGCCTCGAGACAATCCTGTCTCGGAGATCTACAGACAATTTCTTTGTCTTCATGCTTGGTTTGTGCTTTGACATGCACTATCAACCCTGGGACCTTCTATAGACAGGTGTATGCCTTTTCAAATCATGTCCAATCAACTGAATTTACCACAGGTGATGTGCAATTTATTTCACATTGTCATTATGGGATATTGTGTAGAATTTTGAGGAAATAAATGAATTTAATACATTTTGGAGTAAGGCTGTAACCAAAAAATTTTGAAAAAGTGATGCGCTATCAATACTTTACGGATGCACTGTATTGGGAGTTTTCTCATCAGCTGCTCCACCACTATCACTGGATACTGGATGTCCGTTAATTGCACACGGTCTACCCTTCATTCAGACCCCATCACTCTTTGAAGCAAAATGTCACCTGTTGAATGTAGAGCTGCGGTGCATGGGTGTTATAAAGCTATGAATCTACAGCTGCCGATTGCATGGGAAAGGGACATTTGAAACTCCACTTTTAAGTAACAGGCTCTGTTTAAGCTGAGAGAATGGAAATGACAAACAAAATGCCAGAGTGATAAGGACGCGCTCTTGGTCCCCCTTTCAGCCCCCCGCATGTTGGCTGGCCTTTGAGTGCTGATAGCAGAGACTCTTCATTTTCCCTTCTATCCTTCGTTCGGTCGTCCTCGCTCTACCTTTCGTCCAATGCGTTTGAGGGTTAAACTAGAGACTGATCCATGTGGATGAAGAGACCGATCCTGAGCAGAGGAATAACAATGAAGGCGCTAAAAACGGAGCCGACTGAGATGGACGCTAAAGAACACTCTGGCCTCTGTGAACAATTGCAAATGAGAGGGATGAGAAGGGTCTTGTGTTTTTTGAATGTCCCCCGTCTCTATAACAACCCTCCCTTTTTGCACTGTTCTCTGAAAAGCCTCCTGCTATCACACAAAAAAAAAATGTAGCGGCAACATGAAAATTCAGTTCATGATGAGATGCGAGCACATTCATCCAAGCTTTGAACAAAACCTGCGCAGATCAGAGTGTTTCCTGAAATAGGTTCATCCACGGACAGAAAATGAGAAGCAATTAGTGCAACTTGATGAACCCATGATTGAGGTTTTTTTTTTTAAAGAAAATTAAGGCTTATTTGTTGTTGTTGTTTTTTAAATGAATAAGGTTTTGTACTTGCACTCTAAAAAATGCTGATTTGTTTTAACTTAAAAATGAGTAACATAAACCAAGTCTTTGGGTTAAATGTCAGGGTTAATTGATAACTCAACTGTTGGGTTACTTCATATGTTACGTAAATATTTTGTTTTGCTGGGATTTATTTATACACTCATTGTTAAAAATTGTTAAAAATATTGGTTGCCTTAATTTTAAGCTGAATCAAATTAACCTTATGAGTCCATTGAACTTGTATTACGTTAAACTGACATAAAACAGGTTGAGTAACTTATACAATTAAGTTAGAACATGATTAACTTAGTTTAATAAGTTATAATGAACTAAAAACATATGTTGTCATGACTAATTGATCATATAATTATTAAAAATATCTGTAAATTGACATTTTTTTGTGTTTTGTGATTCATTTTTTCCCACTTATTTATGCTTTTGAGTTGCATTATGGGACCTTGATCTTTCTTCCAATAATTTTTAACCTTGAAAAGTTCGAAAAAGAGACTTTTATGAACATTTTTAATAGTTTAAAGTGATATATTGTCTGGGTTGGTGTTGTATATTATGCTGCAAAAACCTGATAATAAGCTGTTAGTACATTTTCTGTTATTTTTTCTGTTATTTTGTAAGTTGGTTTTCTATATATTATTTCTTAAACAATATGTCTCACACTAAAAAATGTCAATAAAAGTCAGTTTGTTAAACGGTAGAGTTGAATTTTTGACATCAAAATTCGACAGAGCAGAGATTAAGCTCCCATAATGCAATTCACAACAGTAAATAAACGAAAAATGCAAAATACGGAAACTGTTAATTAACAGATTTTTTAAATTAAAAATAATGATTTTTCTGCTTGTCAAACTACTCATTTAAAATGAGTTGAAATAATACAATTCTTGAGGTTTTTTTTGGATCGATTTAATTGTTTTATGTTCATATCACTTGAATTTGTTTAGCTAACTTAATCAACAGCATGGATGAATTGTGTAAACCCTGCATTTAAAAAAAATTACTTTTGCTGCTTGTTCAAACTAATTTAAAAGTAGTTAAACACAATTCTTAAGGTTTTTTGTGGGACAACTTCATTGTCTTATGTTTGATCCACTTAAATTTGCAAAAACTATTAAGTTAACTTAATCGGTTTGTGCTGTGACAACATGAAGGAATTGTGTGAAACCCAGCAATTTTTACAGAGTATATATTAAAATTATGTGTAGTTAGGGCTGAGTGATTAATCGTAAAGTAATCGAATTCGACATTCAGAACCGATAACCAATAGAATTTTTCCAGGTAGATTTTATTTTTATTTATTTATTTTTTTAATATTTTCTATTAAACTGCATGTGAAATCATGTGACCCAGCTCTGTTTTATACTTCTGCGGCCACTTTGAAGCCACATCTGATCTCTGGTTACGTAGGACGATGGACTCATTCTTGAGCCTTACTTTGCACTACATTGATGATGATTGGAAGCTGCACCAGAGATGCATTGAGAAGGCATATTTTCCATTACATTAAAATTATTATTTACATGAAAATATTTTTTTTACAGAAGATGCAAGAAATGCACTGTTTAAAATATTATATATAGGATATACAAGAGTTATTTTATTCAGAAGAGATACTGCTTATTTTCTACTTTTAATATGTAAAACACTGAAAATAATTAATTTTATTTCCAAAACTGCAAGTTATTTATTTTCATTATTTTTTATTATTTTCATTATTTTAATTTTCTTTTTTATAAGAAAAAAAAAGTGACTGATGGTTTTAGGTAATGTGTGTTTTAATTTCAGTTGTTCAGCGTTGATGTTCAATAAATAATCATAGACAGTAGATAGTGTGTGTTTCCTTCAATTATTTTAAGATTAAGTAATGTACCCTACAAAACCTGTAAGTGAACTATGAGGGCAGATAAAATAAGTAAAATAATCTTTCATTAATCGTAATCAAATTAAAATATTCAATTAATCGAGATTTTGATTTTAGGGCAAATCACCCAGCCCTATGTGTAGTGCAAATACTTTCCTAACGTATAGTTCTGAAGATAATTTAGTGGTGTATCACCTAATGTCATGTAACTATGGTGCGACGGGCCATTTTGTTAATTTGCATGGATTGGAGGACGTGTGCAATGGAGAAGAGCGAGTGATTGAATTAGCGGAGTGTTGGAAAGGGCAGTGTTGACGATATTCCACCACGCCATCGGTTATTATGCTGCATGTGGCTCAAACCAGACAACTTAATATGTCACATTAATCCACAGCAGCTCTTCTTGTCCGCTTTGGCCGTCATATAATTGATTTGAAATTGCATTTACTTCAAAGCAATATGAATTCTCAATATAACATTTTCACTGTTTAATTTTAACCTCGTTTCTAATTAGGTTATTTTGGATGAATGGTTTTGTTTTGTCTGGGAATAGATGTTTCCTTTGTCATTTTGGTGTAATAGCCGAGTGGAAGAACATTAATAATCTTTACAGATGTAAAAAGGGTTAGGGTTATGTCGGTGTTTTTTACTTAGAGACAAAGTGTTCCTGCATACCATATTTTAGCATTGATTTCAGTTCCATGTGTTTTTTTATTTACATTGATTTATCAATGCTTGCTTTTCACTAAAAAGATCTAAACTTTTTTAAATAAAAATGCAATAAAAGCTTCTTTTTTTTTAAGCTGCTTAAGTTTTAATCTAGTCTTTAAGCATTAATTTGCCACCTTTGTTAAATACTTAAACTGAGAAAAGACTGTTAGACATTTTTACCAAGATTTACCATGCATTTGTCTACTATTTAAAAATTAAATTTATTGTAACAATTACAGTCTATATTTCAAACAATCTTGTCAGGCATTTTTTAGACCAAGAGTCATTTCTTGACATATTAAAAGGCTGTTTAAGGATCCCAAAATACAGCCCAAATTAATTATCATTTTATGTCTTAGAGTGATAGTTCACCCAAAAGTTCTGTCAACATTTACTCCCTCTTTACTTGTTTCAAACCTTTATGAGTTTTTCTTCTGTTGAACACAAAAAAGATACTTTGAAGAATGCTGGAAACCTGTAACCATTGACTTCCACTATTTGTTTTTGTTACTTTGGATGTCGACGGTTACAGGTTGTCAGTTTTCTCCAAAATATCTTCATTTGTGTTCGACAGCATAAAGAAACTCATTTTTGGAACCACTTGACGGTGAGTACATAGCGAAAATATTTTGGTCTGAACTACCCCTTTAATGTTTTGCCGATACGCTTCAAATCACTACCCATATGTCAGCAAGTTCAATTAAATATCATTTAAAATGTTGCGTAAGTTTTACTCAAATATAAATGACAGTGACAGAACATTATTTTACCCTTGTATTTTGACTTATTATTATATTAACTAATAATCGTTACTTAAAATATCCTAGGTAAAGGTAATAATTATTAATCATTAAAGCAGACACTACTTAAATTACTTAAATACTTTGTATATAAACCTTCTTTTATTTGTTTAATCTAATACAGACATTATACCACTATATTACTTATACTTTTACATGCATTATATGCGTATTTTATACATAACCAATTGAACATATAATGACAAATACTATCAAAATGGGTTTGGAGTATTACACCATGTCAGATGTTTGATTAGAAAAATTCTTTCTCTTTTGAAATCTTCAATCCATGCACTTGTCAGTCTGACTAAGAACTGCTTTTTTCCTTCACGTATCTGTTACTCTTTTCTTTTCCCTTAGAAATACACTGTTAATCGCTAGAGTTCTCTTGGCCTCGTGTGTGTGTGTGTGTGTGTGTGTGTGTGTGTTTATGCCCTGCGGTGACTGCTACCCTATACCCTAACACTAATCTCTCTGACATGTGCCAGATGATTGGATTACTGACCATTGCTCTGACGGCTCTCACTACTGCGTCCGGCCACTGAACTTAGACATTGTGTGTGAGACAAACTCTACAATATACTGCAGAATAAAAAAAAATGCATATATCTTGATCTTTTTTTTTTTCTTATGTTATATATGTTTTGCCTAGAGGTTAGCAATCCTAATAGGTGTTCTAAAAATGAAAAAATATTAGATTTTTGAAAGCTTTAACAGTCTAATAAAGCCTATTCGAATGACCTTATATTTGTACTATTTGACTATATATTTTTTATGTATTTATAAAATATTATATAGTCAAGTAATATCTCGCACATGACAATTTCCCAAATATAAGCAGAAAGTGCAATCGCAAATGTCGTATTGATTTTACAAAACAGTTGTATTCAAAACATTTAATATACAGTTGAAGTCAGAATTATTAGCCCTTTGAAATTTGTTTTCTATTTTAAATATTTTCCAAATGATGTTTAACAGAGCAAGGAAATCTTCACAGTATGTTTGACAATATTTTTTTTTTCTGGAGAAAGTCTTATTTGTTTTATTTCAGCTAAAATAAAAGAAGTTTTTAATTTTTCGAAAACCATTTTAAGATCAAACATATTAGCCCCCTTAAGCTATATATTTTTTCAATAGTCTACAGAACAAAACATCGTTATACAATAACTTGCCTAATTACCCTAACCTGCCTAGTTAACCTAATTAACCTAGTTAAGCCTTTAAATGACACTTTAAGCTGTATAGCAGTGTCTTGAAAAATATCTAGTAAAATATTATTTACTGTCATTATGGCAAAGATAAAATAAATCAGTTATTAGAAATGAGTTATTAAAAACTATTATGATTAGAAATGTGTTGAAAAAATCTTCTCTCTGTTAAACAGAAATTGAGGAAAAAAATAAACCGGGTGGGCGAATAATTCAAGGGGGCTAATAATTCAGGGGGGCTAATATTTCAGGGGGTTTAATAATTTTGACTTCAACTATAAGAAGCAAAAAACAAAGCAGCAGTTAAAATGTTCTGTTTTCACTTTTTCAGTAAGTAAACCACATGTTACCCTTGACCACATATGTTGCATGGGTATATTTAGTTTGTGAGAATAGCCAAAAATACATTGTATGAAATTGTTTCTTTTATGCCTAAAATAATCACACTAAAAATGTACTCTTTAGATGAACTCAATTTAACTGAGGGCAGGATTTCCATCCAATAAATTTTAGCACCAACTAAAAAAAACTAAACTATTCACACAATTAAATGCAATTAAGTTGGTCCAACATGATCTTATCAAATGAAAGTTTAAATACATTTGTATTTTTATTTAACTTAAACTCAAAGGTCTGATTGCATCATGTATGTGTATTATGTGTCGAACATTTCGAAGTCTCTTAGTTTTATTTGAAGTTATCCTAAATGAACTAAGAGTCATTTTTAAGCATATTTCATGAGTTTCATATGCAGTTGATTGAGACTGATCTCAGAACTAATTTTAGGAAAGTTATTTCTCACTGAGCAAAGCAACAAATTGCATTTTTGCTAATTAAGCTGCCAACACCCAAAGCATGGGTGCTTCTGCAAGGTGGTAATCTCAAAACTCAAAGCATTACATGAAAATATTCTAAATCTTCAAACTAAAGTGAAGATTAAACTCGAACAAGTCTTTCAATTAACATCTAAGATTACTTATATTGTCAACATTTCCCTCTCTTAATTGAATTTCAGGCAAAGCATTCTGTGAATTACAAATCCCCAAACCAGGTAGTTGGATTCCTTCATATATTGTCCCAACACAAAACTCTTAAGTTAACGTAATGGTTTCCAAATTTAGGTAGACTGAACATAAAACAAATAAATTGGCCAAAGAAATGACAATAATTGTGTTGTTGCAGTTTATTTTAAACAGGTAGTTTGAACAAGCAGCATCTTCTATCAAGAAATCTTCACATTTCCTATCGTAAATCTATAAAGACTACATTTTTGATTAGTAATGTACATTGCTAATACAATTTCAACATCTTAACACAAAATTTCTCAATATTTAACGTTTTTTTGGAACCCTTAGATTTCAGATTTTCCAATAGTTGTATCTCAGTCATATATTGTCCTATCTTAACAAATTCTTAACTTATTCAGCTTTCAGATAATGCAAACAAATCTCAGTTTAAATTCACCCTTATTACTCATTTTGTGGAAGTTACCATTCAAATTAATCTGAATTCTTAAACAAGTGACCTATTTTATGAAACAAACAAACAAAAAAACGTTATTATAGTTAAACCATGGCGTTTATAATCAACTATGGTTTTGCTACATTTACCATATAGTTTAACCATGGTATTAGTGGTAAAACTGTTTATAAAATGGTAATAAGTAAAAAAAATAATTATTTAATTTATTTACATTTGCTACATTAAAACAGTTGAAAGTGATTAATTGTTGTGAGTGAAAATTGTATTTTAAAGATTCACAGAAATATATGTTTGTCTGTTGTTGTTGTTCGCCTCTGTGGTTGGTGTTGGCTCTTTTTGCCAGCTGGTGTGGGCGAGTCTGTATCTGTTTGTCGATCTTAATGTCATTAGCTCACCTCTGTACGTCAGGTTGCAGATAAAATAACAGATTAAATCCCAAACCTTCATTTGAAAGAGAAACAGACTCTCAGGAGACACACAAAAAAGATCTGTGCTGCACTTCTTTTCTCTGAGATTCTTCATGTAAACGTATTGATCTGCTGAAGGCTGCTTCCTCAATTTGTACAGTTTACGTCAAAGCGCATTACATTTCCAGTGGGTTGTTTGACGATGGATCTTTTTACCAAACTCCTCATTCAGTCATCAGAAGCATAGAATAGACCTGCCGCTTCATTGTTGATTCTGTTGATTTATCACTTGATCGCTCGTGGCACGAGTGTTTGCCTTGGCACGTCGTTCTCTGTCGTCCCGCAGGACTGCTGTGTATTCGATCTGGAAGCTTAATCACGTTCAGATTCAACCAAGGTCTCGCTTTGTCAAATGTCTTCATTTTATGCAGCAGTGGTGATTTAAATTGATCACAAGTGGCAGGAAAGGCATTTATCGCGTTATAAAAGATTTCTATTTGGAATAAGTGATGTTCATTCTATTTATTATTGAATGCAGGGGGGAAATATAGATTAAACAAAAAATATATTGTGCATTCTGACTTTAAGGCATTAGATCAGCATGTTAGAAGGAATTATGAAGGATCGTGTGACACTGAAGACTGGATCAATGCTGCTAAAAATGTAACCGTTCCATCATAGTAATAAATCAATAATGTATAAATGTAGGTGCGTCATTAATTTGTTAAAATATCTCAATTCAAATACAACCACACACAAAAAATCGTATTGCTTATTCCAGTGTTTTCTACCACACAGTTTTGTTATTTCTGTCTCAAATACTCTCATAATCTCAATTGTGGCTTTAATGTAAACATAAACACTAATGTCTGTAGTGGAGATTAAAATAGTGATCTCAAATAATAAATAATAAACAACCTTTAATAATGTATGACACTGAATCATTTAAGAGATCTGTATAAAAATGCTTATACATTCATCAATGAAATGAGTGAAGTCTTTGAATCACTCAAACATTCATTTCAAGAAAAAAAATTAAAAAAATAATAATAATACCTTTTATTTATAGGCGCCTTTCAAAGCACTCAAGGACACCTTACAGCATAGCATAAAAATACAAGCAGTTTAAAAAAACAATCAACATGATATTAAACCAGCAAATCATTAAAAGCTATCCTTAACAAAAAAGTTTTTATCTGTGATTTAAAATTGGAAACAGTGTTATTAGTTTTGGCTTGGTTTGAATGAATGAATAATATAAATCTATAATTTAAAAAATATAAAATAAGTTTCAGTAAATACAATTTTGTCATAGCCTCTTGAAAATTGCTTACTTTAAGTTGTCTATTTAAAATCGTATAGAAACTGTGATACTCAGTTTTATCCAGAATTGAGCAGCTTTAATTAAAATACAGTAAACAACTCTAATAAACAGTATTTGAAACAGAACAGAAATAACAATATTACTGTTTCTTTACTGTATTTATAATCAATTAAATGCAGCATTGGAGAGTAGATGGTAACACTATATTTTAAGGTGTCCTTAATACACAAGATTTATGTACTTACTGTAATAAGTAATTGTGCATGATTACATCCAACCAGTATTGGGAAAGTTACCTAAAGTAATAATTACAAATGACTGACTACTGGAAAATTGTAATTTGATTACAAATTACTTAATATAAAAAGTAATCAGATTACTAATTAATTTACTTTGAAGTTACTTTTAAAATATATAAAACATATAAATACAAAATAAACTGCAGCTCTCAGTAATTTAATATTTACTGAAAAACATTACAATGGGTTTAACACAACAGACTGACACATTCAAATGATTTAAAGAGATAGTTAAAATTCTATCATCATTTACTTAATCTTCACTTGTTACGAACCGGTTTCTTTTCTTTTTTTTTTGACAATAAAAGAAAACATTTAGAAGAAAACTGGATACCTGCAACCATTGACATTCATAGTAGGAAAAACCTCTGCAGTTGTGGAGACAAACTGTAAACGCTCAAATGCTGAATACATAAAATCTGCAATACAGAAGATGCGATATGTAAACGGCCCCTTAAGCAGCTACACTTCTCTTTACATTTTCAGAAAGTTACCTTCACAAAATCGTTACCCGATCCTGCACAAAAATCCAATTTAGCCTGTTTAGGCTTAGTTGTGCCTCAGTTGTTTTGGGCGCCGGTGTCCTCCTTGGCAACGAGTATTGTTGTAGAATGCTGTTCAAGTGCGTGAACAAGTTGCTGGTCTAGTTAAAAGCAGTTGAAAGTTCTTTAGAGACTGGACATAGACTGCATTTTACAGTTCTATTTTTGTTTTAATGCTTAATGAAATCAACGTAATGTCTGTATTTCCAGCCTGATCTCAAAAGGAAACGCAAGTATTTTACGTTTTGTCAGTTTAACAGCTAATTCGTATGAGTTACAAACGAGATACAAAAATGTACGATTTTAAAAAGGAGGCGTGGCACCTAACCCAACCCCTAACCCCAACCGTCATTGGGTGATGAGCAAATCGTACTAAATTGTACGAATTAGATCTTACGAATTTATTAGCCACTAAATCAAAAAGTTACGAATTGCCGTGAGATTGCGTTGGTATTTCCCACTTGAAGAAGCAACCACTCTCGTCAGCAGCCATTTCAGTTGGTGTTCTCCAGCAATTTAAAAGCGCATGTTCATTAACTGGCGTTGCAGCAGAAATGTGATTTAAAAAAAAGCTAAATCTAAATCTCTAAAATCTATATTAGTAACTTAAGTAACACAATTACACTGACTTTAGTAACTGTAATCAAATTACACAAATTTAAAATGTAATTCCTTACGTTACTGTGTTCCCCAAAAATGTAATTACAATACAGTAACGCGTTACTGTGGAACGCGTTATACCCAAATCTGCATGCAACTAACCATAAGTTTGAATTAATTAATATTACTCAGTTATTAAATAAATAGGTACACTATAACAAGGAAGCCTAAAAAAATACTGCAACCAAGACTTCTTTTAAAAATATATCAGGACCCTCAAACTTTATTTTGATTTTTGTATCTTAATTTCATTGTGTTCGGACAAAACAAAATACAGTTTGTGAACAACCACAAAAAAATCCGACACCTAAACTGCAGCTCCGCACAGGAAGTTTGGCCAGAGGAGAAATGGTTGTGCCCCAACTGAGCCTGGTTTCTCTCAAGGTTTTTTTTTTCCTTCACTTTTGTCAATTGGTGAAGTTTGTTCCTCATCACTGGCTTGCTTGGTTAGGGACTTATGGAGCTGCACATGGATGGATTTGCTGTTCAGTGTTTGGACTTTCAGCAGTGAAAATTTAACCACACTGAACTGAACTAAACTGAACCTCAACTCTGAAAACTGGACTGACACAGTTTAAATTTACTAAAACTTCTATGTTAAGCTGCTTTGACACAATCTACATTGTAAAAGCGCTTTAGAAATAAAGATGAATTGAATTGAAATACAGAATAAATAATTTTCTTTTTTTTTTTATTCCTGGATGTGCCAGCATAAAGTGTGTAAATTGTCTGTATTACATGCTTCACTTTTGCTTTATATTTTGTGTGTGTGTGTGTGTGTGTGTGTGTGTTGTCTGTCGGACATCATCATTATCACCTGTGTTGCTTAAGCAAAGGATGATTAAGTCTGTTCTGAAAAGGCTAGATTTATATAAGCCGGTCGGAGAGAAAGCTGGGGGATAAGGGGAGTGGGAGGATAAATGAAATGGATAGCTGGAAAAATGGAGGTATAGAGAGAGTGAGAGAGAGATGGAGAGTGGGAGGTTTGGCTCCTCCAGCAACAGGTGTACACACAAGGCAACTGTCTGTTCTGTACAATGGCTTCAATGGGCGTCTGTCAACAATCACACGGCTGCACCAAACGCATCCGCCACCTACAACACGTACACACTCACTGACCCCTGATGACAACAAACTGCCATTCACTTGTACACGCTGTGCCAGAACTGCTCGGGCTGATGTTGTGTGACATGTTTTCCTTCTCAGAGCTGTTGTTCATCTGTCCGTCTGTCTCTTTGAGCGTGCGATATGATTTGATGTCTGTGTGCATTTTGAGGCAGTATTAGGGTGGCCAAGCATCACATTACACATGCCTTTTGAGAGAAAGTCATCAAAAGGAAAGTTGAAAAATAAATCCAATCAAAAGTTAGATGCTTTTTTTTGGGCTTTGTTATGAATTGTGTGTTTTCTAATTGAAATGGAGGACACTTGTGTTCAGGCAAAATGTGATCCTAAAAAAATAATCCTTGTCCGTGAAACTTTATTCATTCATCTACTGTACTTGCAAAGTTATTATATCAAAGTTTAGTTTTACATTTCATTTGGCCAAAACATGGGTATTTTCAACAAAATAAACACAAAATAAACAATTAAAAATAGGCACATGCTGTATGTGTGTAATAGAAAGAGAATGTTAAATGTACAGTTTATTCAGATTTTTTTATCATCATTATTATTATTTATTAATTTTTTTACTGCTACTATTTACTGTTTACTATGTTTATAAATATATACTGTATCTATTCTTTTTGAGAGTCATCAGAGAAAACTATTAAGTGAATAAAATAGAAAATGTATATGTTGTTTTCTGAGATTTGTTATTGTGTCCTCGATAGCATTGTTAGCTTTTAAGATGACGTCACTTAAAGTCTGTGTGGAATTAAAATTTACAGTGTTTATTTTGCTAGGGCACATTACTTTTTTAGGTGAACTTTTAATCCGTTAATCTACTGAAAAAAACGTTTTTTTTTTTTATCTTTAAATTTTGTTTCTGTGTTTGGAGTGGAGGTCTTTCTCTGATATCAGTTTGACTGCTTCAGCCGCAATATTCTTAACCACACCCCTCTCTTACCGTTAGAGGGAATGATGCGTAAAAAGAAAGCCCGCCCCCTACTCAATATTCCATTTCAGTTGGAAGTACATCAACATACAGAAAATGTACTGTTAATTTACTCCCCCTAAGACTTGTTTTCTTTAATATAACTTCATAGAAGGTTTTTATTACAAATCATGGTCCTTGGATTAAAAAGTAGAGCTTTCAGTCGCTCTGCTCCCAAACTCTGGAATTATCTTCCACCTGACATTTGCAACATTGACTCTCTCCCTCTGTTCAAATCCAGACTTAAAACTCATCTGTTCAAAATAACATACTCTTCAGGGCTTCCCACAGGTTTGAAATATACTTGCGGTGGTAGCCGGATTGAAACACACCATTTACCCACATCTCATAAATAGTTAACTGTTAAAAATCAGAATTATTAGCCCTGTTTTTTCTTTTTTAAATATTTCCCAAATGATGTTTAACAGAGCAAGGAAGTTTTCAAGGTATGTCTGATAATATTTTTTCTTCTGGAGAAAGTCTTATTTGTTTTATTTTGGTTAGAATAAAAGCAGTTTTTAATTTTTTAAAAACCATTTTAAGGTCAAAATTATTAACCCCTTTAAGCTATATTTTTTTCCGATAGTCTACAGAACAAACCATCGTTATACAATAACTTGCCTAATTACCCTAACCTGCCTAGTTAACCTAATTAACCTAGTTAAGCCTTTAAATGTCACTTTAAGCTGTAAAGAAGTGTCTTGAAAAATATCTAGTCAAATATTATTTACTGTCATCATGGCAAAGATGAAATAAATCAGTTATTAGAAATGAGTTATTAAAACTGTTATGTTTAGAAATGAGTTGAAAAAATCTTCTCTCCGTTAAACAGAAATTGGGGAAAAAATAAACGGGGCTAATAATTCAGGAGGTTTAATAATTCTGATTTCAAATGTATATGAGACAAACAAAACATAATTTAATTTTTAACAATCATTTTGTTTATTATGACATTGTTATACACTGTTTCCTTTCAATGTGTTAAAGTTAAAAAAGACTGTTGAAATAAGAAAAGACATCCACAATTTCTCTTACTTTTATACTATTCAGGAGCCATCTGCACCCACTGACAGGTAAAATATGCTTCTCTCTCTCAAGTTAAAAGCTAATTTTAATGCCTAAGCATTTTAGAGCATTTAGCATTTTATGTTTAGAAAATAGCCTATGTAATATATTAACATCAATTTTTTTATCACCCGGACATTTTAGGAGATTTAGAAACCCAGGCCAGACTAATTTTTTTATGTCCCAAAAAGGCACGTCTCTGCACTCTCAGAAATAAAGGTACGGGAGCTGTCACTGGCGCAGTACCTTTTCAAAAGGTACATATTTGTACCTGAAGGGTCCATAATGGTACCTCAAAGGTACTTTTTAGGTACATTTGGGTAGTAATATGCACCTTTAAGGTACCCCTGTGGACTATTTGGGTACAAATATGTATCCTTTAAAAAGGTACTGCCCCAGTGACAGCTCCCGTACCTTTATTTCTGAGAGTGTGTGGGTCTGGAGAGCATGTTAGTGGGAGTGTTGACAGGTCTTGCGCACACAGAACGAAACGGGTAAACGAGAGATTTTCCACTACTTAATCAATCACGGATGTTTGGTTATAATTGCCGGATACAAAATAGTGTAAAATGATGTTAATAATAGTAAAATATTTGTCACTAAATATACTTGGGCTGCTGTTAACTTGGGCACGGCCCACCCAAGTAAAGTCTATGTGTGGGAAGCACTTCTCTGTATAACTGCACTACTACATTTTGTATTTTGTCTTTGTATTTTATCATCTTCTCTATTTTTTTACTGTCAGTTTATTTTTAAGTTATTGAATTGTGTATAAAAAATGTATTATTTAACACTCATGCCTCCTGATGATACTCTGAGATTTAGCTGAAAGGAAGGACACTTGTAATGTATTGTTTATTCAATGATAAAGGCTTGGATTAATAAGGTTATAAATAATGTTCAGTTTTCTTGCATATAACAATCATTTTGCTTTTTTTTTTTTTTTGCTGTCAACCTGATTGTATCACCACAAGCATTAGTATTAATTTTGTTTTGTCTCTTTGTATGTATATTTTTTGATTCTGTAGAGGGCGATAGCCATTGACTTACATTTTATTATGAATTTGAACTGATTTTGTATATGTTTCTCTCATATTCTCTGATTTTGTATGTTTCTCATATTCTAATATGACTGTATAGACTGGGCTACTACAAAACCACTACATACATATTGCTTTAGAAGATATGTAAATTCCAATTTTCTACAATTTTAAAGTTCTAAATCATTGCAATTAAGTAAAAATAAGCAATTTACAGTATATTATTCACATTTTTCTCTTTTATATTTCATAGGGGAAAAAAGGGATGCACTGATATGGTTATTTTGCCCACTGCGAAAATATCCATATTTTACCAATATCTAGGCTGATAAATATAAATCTTATTATTATCTTTTTCTTATTCACATGAATATTTGGTTACACATTTTTATTGTCATTTATTTTTTCTTATTAATTAATTTCATGTATTACTACACTGTAAAAAAGTTGACAACCTAAAATTGTAAGGCAACTTTCTGCTGAGATTTTTTTAGTTAAATTTACTTAAGTTAAAAGTTGAGTCAACTCAAAAAAGCTGTGTAGCAAGTTTTTTACAGTGTGTATAGTTAGGGTTATTTATGTGTAATTATGCATAATTCATTGTAATTACTATAGTAAGTCCATGGAACTTGTGTAAAGGACACCCTAAAATAAATTGTTGCCTAGTTTTCTTATTGAGCCGATACCAATAACATTAAAATAAGTATTAATCAGCTGATTCCAATAATAGCACGCATCTCTAGATATAATCAGTTATATGCGATTGCCATAACTCTTGGTTGAGTACATTATGGCTATGTTTTATTGTATCAGCTCTAGGCTTGTTTTTATCGCGGCTCTATTGAACGCATGTAATGGTATGTTGTAAGTGTTGTGTTTTAATCCTGACATTTATGCTGTGATCAATGGAATTGACCTGAAAATGTCCCACAGGCCCCGGTGTGTGTTTGTTTGTTGTTGAAAAGCTGTTTTATATATCCGAGACACTCGATGTGAGGATGTATCTGTGAACCGTGCGATGATGAGGTGAGACGGGCAGCAAATTGACACATGAGCAGCGTCCTCACGTAGCATTCGGAGCGACAGCAGTCCGTTTACCTGCACTCAACACTCTCTCTCTCACACAAACACACACAAGCAATGAGTGTGTGAATGTTTCTCCTGCTGTGCCTTTCCATGCTTGTGTAATTACCCCTTAGCCAGCGCTCAGCTACAGAAATCGCCTGTAATTGCCGCTCAATGTCGCCGTTTGGTTCCTGTGTCAGACAAATCTTTCTTTCCCTCTTTCATTTCTTCTCTCTCTTTAAAGTGTGTCATTTTGTCATCTAAAAGTGGGGTAAACAAAGGTACATATTAAGCACAGGTGTTTCTTTCTTTCTCTGCTAGATATAGCATTTGTATTTTGGTTTTATTGCCTTTTCTTTAGATTTTCTCCTGTAATTGTAATGATTTTGGTTCACGTTTTGTTGCAATTAAAGGATTAGTTTACCCCAGAATGAAAATTTGTCATTCTTTATTCAACCTCATGTTGTTTCAAGAACATTACATCTTTATTTTTAAATCTTTCAAACACAAATGAGGATACTTATTTTTTTATTTATTTATTTATTTATTTTTTGGGTCAACAAACATTACATAGAGGAGGAGAAACCTCGGATTTGGTTAAAATATCTTCGTTTGTGTTCCAAAAATAAACAAGTTGAATTGGTCTGGATTGACATTAGTAAATGAAGACAGAATTTTTATTTTGTGGTAAAGTTAACTTACACTTTCAGTCTTATGGTAATGCTTTCTGTGACTGTGTCTTTTAATGCATATAACTTCGCCTAATTTCCCTTATTTAATTTCAAAGTCCGTGCATATATTTAGATGTATGTTTGTGATGCTGAAATACAATACCTACTTGTATTGAAAAGCTTTGATCTGGATGTTTGCTAGTAATTTTTAGGGGTTGTTAAGGTTGATATTGGATGAAAGTCTACTCTAGATCACAGCCCTTGTGAAATTAACCTATGCAAACAAAGGAGTCTTGTTTTTCACGTATGATCTGTTTGTATTATCAGTTGAATTTATTAAATCTAGATCATTCAATTTCATCCTAGATTCACCCAGGTGGTGAATAAGAGTATTCTGTACATTGGCTTTGCTTTCAATTTCATTCTCATTGGCAATAAATTGTGGGAAGAATTCCTGGTAAAAACACTGTGGCCTCAAAAAAGCCTGAAGCTTTTGTTTTTCTCCCACAGACCCTCTCTGACATGTGTAAAAGGAGGGATCAGGTTGTGTCCTGAGGGAGGAAATGTTCAGAATTAATCATCTCTGTGGAGCGTTTAACAGCAGTCATTTAGATTTATGTTCCTGTGTGTTTTTGTCTGTTATAAACAAACTTATCTCTAGCCTTTCAGCGAAGCTGTCATGTATGCAAATAGTATTGGCATAAGTGTTCTCTCCTTGTCGTCCTTCCTACACCCTAAAATGGCTACCACAAGTCCACTCCTTCAATAGCATTGTAGTTAAGCACATTACTTGTTTTTTTTTAACCAGAATGTTCCAACATTTTATAAAAATGGTATTTAAAAATTTGTGAATTCCAGTGACCTTTATTTTATTTTTTTGCAGTGGCATGCAATATTTTTTAAACAATGAACACAGCATTAAGATGTCAGTGTTAAATAGATTATTTTATTATTAATAAGATTACAAATAAATAAATCATGAGCCACGTAATGTAGTTCATTACTCTAACTGTATTGCGTTTATGCTTAATAAGTTATTATAAGGTAGATGGATGGATGGATGGATGGATGGATGGATGGATAGATAGTATTAGAATTTATTGGGCTGAATTTTTTAGTTGCCCTCTAAGAACTTCCCAAGAGTTAGTAAATGTTTCTATAGACAGTCAGTCATTGGTCAAAACTGGGCAAGTCAGTCTTCTGCTTGCCAGATTGAGTAGATTGTCTGTTTTTTCATCCCATGTTTAACTCAATCAGTGCCCTTCTCAAGGGTTATAACAAATGACAGCAGCAAAATTACAGTCATCCATCTCAGCAGTGTGGATCTGCATCCTGTCTTTTCTTGCCCACCCCCAGCACAAATGACTGAGAGAGAGAACAAGGGAGACATGCATATCCAAGGGAGGACATATCATGGAAAGATCAAGCATAAACAATCTTACTGGCTTTGGTGGAGCTATTATACAGTCCAGGCCATCATTTTTTTGTTTCTTGGTGGAGCTTGTGGAATCTTTCCTCACATTGGCAGACTAACATGCTCCTTATGTTCTTGGTAGTATATTGGTGTCCCAAAGAGCAGGTGGAGCTGCAGGTGGATGTTGTGATGCCGGCTTTGTGATGCAGCCGGCGTCGAAACAGCAGCTGCTACTTCGTGGCACATTTGGAGTGAAATTAGCAGTAATTGCAGACCTCCCTTGCCTTGGTTTCAGAGAGCATTGTTTTATCACCATGAAAATTGTTAGATGTGATGAAAAGAGAGGGCTTTGTATAGAAAGTGATGGCTGTCTTATTCACATCATAATGTAGGTTGTCCGCCCTAATTATAAACTGCTTTTGCTGTCAAAAAACTGTCTTTTGACTTAACCACTTCCGTTCCTCTCAAATAAGTAACAAAATCTTTTCTAAACTTTTCTTTCCTGACAAGTCCCACTTTGTGATTTTATAAATACTGTTTCTCTTTCTTCTTTTTTTAGACTGAGGTGATCAAAGGACCATCCGGGAGTGTGGGAATGACATTCAGGCATGTTCCAGCTAGTGATGGTGACACGGTGCATGTTAGCATAGAAACTGTCACCCCAAACTCCCCAGCTGCCCTGGCGGATTTGCAGAGAGGAGATCGCCTCATTGCTATTGGAGGTTAGACATTACATGAATTTACTCTTCATCATTGAAATTACATGGTGTTATGGCCAAATTTGCACCGTTTAGATTTGCAAACTTTAAATGTTCTTCATGTCTGTTTGAACAGGAGTCAAAGTGACATCCTCTGTCCAAGTGCCGAAGCTGCTAAAACAAGCTGGAGAGAGAGTGATAGTCTTGTATGAGAGGCCTGTTCGGCACCATGTGCCTACTGGAGGTCTGGGGATGCTCCAAGAAACCCTAGGCCCAATGGAGGAGCCCAGCTATCTTCCACAGCCTGGAGGTTATGAGGAGGACCCAGCCCCAATAACTACATTGGACGTATCTGAAAATAAAGACAATGACTCTGAGTTTGAGGAGCTGAATGTCGAGTCCAAAACAGCTGCAGCACCAGTCACCATTGACACTAAGGAGGATTTCCTGCTCTCTGTAAACCAAAGTCCCAAAAAAACTGTGGCCAACCTGGCCAAGCCCCTTGGTTCCATTTCGCCAATTCTGAACCGTAGGCTGAACCTTCAGTCCCCACTCAAAACCCAGCCCAAAGAATCACCAAAACCACCAACTCTCAAAAATGCAGAACCTTCTGAACAACCACAGAGACCAACAGTGCCCCCTCCTCCACCACCTGCACGCCCTCCTGTTCCTCCCAGGCCTCATATAAAGGTCACATCTGCCTCTTCAGAAACCCAAAGCCTGGTAGAAGGTAATGAACCTGCAGTGGAAAAAAGCCCAGAAAAAACACAGCCAAATACTGGCAATGGGGAAAAGCCAGTAGAGAAAATCCCTGTTAAGCCACCAGAGCTAAAGCCTGTGAGCAAGCACCCAGAACCTACAGAGGACATTCTAAATATTCCAGCCACAAACAAACAAGATTCAGCCAAAGACAAGATTTCCGAGAGCTCCTCCAACACTAGGGACAGTGTTGATGAGCAGGGTCTCTGGGAATCATCTGAGACCATGTACCGCAACAGGACTGCTCGCTGGAACAAAGCCTCTGTGATCTTTGAGGTGGAAAGCAACCATAAATTCCTTAATGTAGCACTTTGGTGCAAGGACCCCTTCAAGCTTGGTAGTCTCTTGTGCTTGGGGCATGTCAGCTTGCGCCTGGAACATCTAGCACTGGAATGCATATCTACGTCATCTGCTGAATATCAGGGCACCTTCCGTCTTTGTGCTCCTGAACCAAGGGCCAGCGTCAGCCGTACCGCTTTGCGCAGCTTGAGCACTCACAAAGGTTTCAACGAGAAACTGTGTTATGGAGATGTTACGCTCAACTTTAATTACCTGGCGGATGGGGAGTCAGACCTCTCCAGTGGACTTACAGAACGTGAGCGGGAAGGGAGTCTTCAGGAAGAGGACTTAAAAGATCGAGAAAAAGAACGGGAGCAGGTGCTTATGGTAACCCGGGATGAACCAAGTTACAGCGGCATGCAGATTGGAGAGATGCGGCACAATTTCCAAGACACTCAATTCCAGAATCCCACTTATTGTGAGTATTGCAAGAAGAAGGTGTGGACCAAGGCTGCCTCACAGTGCATGATCTGTTCTTATGTCTGCCACAAGAAGTGTCAAGAGAAATGTCTATTGGAGCACCCTTATTGCGTAGCCGCCTCAGACCGGCGTGGGGCAGACCCAGAGGCTAAGTCCACAATCAACCGGGCAACTACTGGCCTTACACGTCACATTATCAACACTAGCTCTCGACTTCTCAATCTGAGGCAGGTGCCCAAAGCCAGACTTGCTGAGCAGGTTGCAGACATGGGATCAGGTGTGGTGGAACCTTCTCCAAAACACACACCTAACACATCTGACAATGAGAGCAGTGACACAGAGACCTATACTGGGGCCAGTCCATCCAAGCAGCCTGCTGGCAGCGGTGGCTCGAAACTTGTTCGCAAGGAAGGTGGGCTGGACGACAGCGTCTTCATTGCCGTCAAAGAGATTGGTCGAGATCTTTACCGTGGTCTCCCGACTGATGAGCGTTCACAAAAATTAGAGTTAATGTTAGACAAGTTGCAGCAGGAGATTGACCAGGAGCTGGAGCATAACAACTCACTGAGTACTGAAGAGCGAGACACGATTGATTCTCGACGCAAGACCCTCATCACTGCAGCTCTAGCCAAGTCTGGGGAACGACTCCAAGCTTTGACTCTGCTCATGATTCACTACCGTGCTGGCATCGAAGACTTAGAGTCTGTAGAAAGCACCTCTCCATCTGAACAGCATGGCTTTCCAAAGGCGAAATCTGAGGGTCTGGAGGAGGCACTGATGGGCACAGAAGTCTACGACAGTGACATGTGCAGTCCCGTTGATGTTCAGATGCTGGATGAGATTACAGAGGAGCAGATCTGTGTAGAGGCTTTGCCGTAAAGATGACGACAGGCATCAGGGGATTGGGACTGAGGAACAAAGACTTTTTAGCACGTTTGAGTAAGGGTTGACCTGTGAGCAATTTACAGGTGGTAAAAAGTATTCCTGAAGATCACTGCGGTGTACTGTGATTTGAGGAATTTTCTGAGTAAAAGTTACCAGATTTTTTTTTTTTTTTACATTTACATTTTTTAATATTTTGTTTCCCCCAGTCACTGTTGTAGAGGACAAAACCATCATATGTAGACTTTCAGCAGTATTACATAAAACACACATTATGCGTTCCCATTACATGATCAAACTGTATGTTTTACCTGCCTTACCTGAAAGGTGCAATCAGTTTTTTACAACAAGCTCCAGAAGGGAGAGTCAGTTTGTGCTTGAATATGCATTTGTATTCAAACTTTGTGTACTGGTAGAGATTGAATTGCATACATGTGTGCTATTGATGATGTTCGTGGTTGGAAATACACCATGCCCAGTGCGTTTTGAGCTTCTCTGCCTTACACTATATCCACTAGAAAAGGTAGAAATATCCAGTCCATAGAACATGATGCCATTCCCAACCAGCGTTGTCCTCTTTGCTAAGCACCTTTTCTTATGTTACTTTACAATTGTGGCTCATTTTAAAGCGTAATTTCTTTAATGTTTGTTTTTTAAAAGGTTCAATGTTGAATTGAGCAAGATAATCTTGATGTTATGTCATTGGGGACCATTTGTTTTTGACTAATTTATGTCACAATGCCAATGTGACTTTATTTTTATTTTATTTTTTGAGGGATATTTATATTGCTTTATATGTTTCATAATATTTGTTTCCAATGGTTATCATGGTCTCATTATATTTTAATATTGAAATTAATATACTTTAAAAACCTTCATGAGTTCTAAAAGGGTGGCAACTTTTCTCAAACCAATTTGGATGTTTGTTTGAATCCTCATCTCTTGGTTTGATTGAATGGTTATGCGTGTGTGAATGTTTCCTTTTGTTTGAATTGTCTCACATCTATGTGCTAGGGCTTGTTTTGCCACCTTTAAAAGTTAATTTTACAGTTGTACTAATGAATGTATCTCCAAAATTACTCACTTTACATTCATTATTCCATTCACCTCTTAACACATCATCTCTCAAAGTGTAAAACTACATCATTAAAAGCTCTTGTCAATACATACAGTACTCATTAATTCCCAAAGCTAAAGTGCAAGTTCATTAAGTCTGTAATTTGTCTGCTAGGCTCAAAAGTCTTGTGGCTTCTGTCTGTTCTGTCAAGTTTCTGTTATCATTCCCATTTTACTGATTTCATGTGGTTTACACATGGATATCTGTCATTGGCTGCATACATGTTTTCCTAAGTAAAGTTTTTTAGTAAAAACAAACAAACAAAAAAATATATAATGAGGCCTTTAGGTGGCAAGGACAGAACTCCTAGTCAAACCAACCTGTATTAACAATCGTGCTGTCCTAGTTAAAGTTTCTGCTGCTATAACTGTACTATTCACTGGGCCTGGCACATACATTTTAGGGTTGTTCCCCTGAATCTGGCCCATTGGTTATGTTTCACAGTGGTCCTCGGACCGCTTATCCTATTCAGCTGAAGAATTAATCTTATTTTTGACTTGTGCAATATAAGTCGAATCACTTAAAATAACATTTAAGTGTAAGCTCACTAAATTAGACAATTTTTTTGTTGCTGTTTTAATTCTACTGTCTAGTTGCAGCTGCTGTTATCCTGTGCTTCTCGAATTCAAATGATCTCTGTCACAATGGAGGGGGAAAAAAACAAGTATAAATCAACACATCTACCATGGCAAACTGTGGTTAAGCTTTTATGGGGAAGCTGTTGTTCTTATTGGAAGCTGTGTCATGTTTTAAAGCGCTATTGTAAATAGCCTAGTATCGTAGGTGACGTTAAACTCTGTCCTTTCTCCCTGAACTTATACAGTGCTCAACATGTGGGTTCATACTTTTTAGTTGTTGTTGTTTTTGCTTCATGTAAATATATTATTTTGTTCTTTTGTGGGTTTTAATTATGGTGGAAGGCATCTACCGACTAAGTGCACAGCTTTTAAACTTGCTGCAAGACCTTTACGCACTGACATATCACATTTGCTTATGCACTTGAGATAAATAAATTATTAGAAATAAACAAAAAAGCTCCTCTGTAATTTTTGCACATTCACCGAGAGGTCTAGTGTATGTACGTATGTTTCACATATCGCAATCGGTCTGATGCAACCATATTGAAATATTTGGGTTTTCTGAAACACCAGTGTTTCCAAACTGAAAGGCTTCATCTTCGCAGTGAGTCGAAGATGCAGAGAAATGTGGACACCAGGGATAACAATAACAAAACGTCTAACTTTTTAAAGCAAAAATGAACTAGTGAAACGGCACTTCAGACTGGAATACTGAGTAAAAGACCTGATATTTTAAAGGGCCATAAAAGCCCCCCTGTCTCAGCAGGGTGTTTTAACACTTCTAGTTTGAAAGTCAAGAAAGTGGGTGAGTCCAGCTTTGTTTAGGTGGGAGTGTCGAGTGTCGAATGAGGGAATGGTTTGCATGAAAAGGGGAGTTTCATTACGTGCACTACAGCTGATTTTCACACTGGCAACACAAACACAGACACAGACGCAGGGGAGATAGACAGTGATTCGCAGAGCAGCATCTACAGCAGATCTACGAGCTGTGTGGAAGTGGAGGATTTTCAGTCCATAATATTGTAGTGATAATACTGTAAACTTAGTAACTAAATTATTTTGACTAATGTATGTCTTCAAAAACTGAAAGAGTACTGCTGACAATGCTAACTAACTTTGCCATCTGAATAAACAAACAACGTACATTGATCACACACTTACCAAATCCGTAGAGACAGGACAATCAACACCAACTAAAACAGAGTTTTTTTTTTTTTTTTTTTAAAAGACACCGAGTGGCAAATTCAGATTTCACCATTTCCAGATTCGAAAAGCTCTCGGGTTAAAAAATGTTTGAATTACGGTTGGAAACACAACGTGGCGTCTCTCTAAACACTGTAACAGGTCTTCGAAGCCATATCATGTATATTAAGTTGCATCTCATTCCCAATAGACCGCCCTGATTGATTTGAATCAAATCTTTCTCATGAAGTAATGAACAGATGTGCTGAAAACTCAATGCCTTCACTTTGTACCGGCCGTTCAGACAGCCAATCTCCACGCTGGAATTTACACAATGATCTCATCGCCGTGATGTTGCTTCAAAATTTCTTGTCCAACCGCAAGAACGAATTTGCTCTAAACAACGCAAAACAACCAATTTTCACTTGTTAGCTAAATATATGTGTCCTAATAGTGTTTTTAGCATAGTGGGACACATATATGACTGCCAACATCTCAAATAATGTGTTATGGTTTTTCCTTTAATATAAAGTGCATGTATTCAACTAGCTACTAATTATAATTCTGACCTTCGAAGTTAACTTGACATGATTGGCTACCATTGATTAGGCTATTTTCAAATGACGGATTCTACTATTAGTGTCCAGCAATGAAGACATAGATAAGATGAAATATTGGACAAAACATTATTAAAGATGTGTACTCCACCTACGTCTCTTTTACAACCTAACAATCGCCGATGCAGCATGCTCAGCTGCTGAAAATGAGTTCTGTCCGACCACATCAGACACCGACCAGTGAAACACTGATTTTCAGTGTCTTACTGCTTATCAGTATGGTGTGAATTGGGCCTATCTGTTACATTTACTGGGTTAAACTATATGGACAGTCGCTCCTGATAGCCATGTGAGCTGATTGCAGGATTACAGTCATCTAAATGTTCATAACATTATCCAATAAGAGGGTTTGGGAGCAGGTGGTATTCTGTTAGTAAGCAGTCACCACACAGAAAAATCAATGCCACTATTAAAGCATGCGCTCATTGAGGAAACCAACACACCTTTTGAATCAATAAATAATATTAAAATTCCATTTGATTGGATTTTCATTGGATAAAGCATTTTTTTCTCTTGTGTATTGTGTAAATGTTTTGTCGATGATGTAAAAGACGATTCGGGGAAAACAGGTGTTATGTCCTTTTTAAACATTTATTTTCTTTTGCGGTCACACACACATTACCTTCAGAGCTCTAAAGCCGATGTAAATCCTAACCACCAGACCAAACACTGGATATAAAACCATCAACTCAACCTCTTAGTTGATATAGATTGAACACAAACAAGACATACCAGTCTGAAGGCACACACTGACATTGGCACATACACTAATTTCTGAGAAAAACAGTTTGAAAACAAGTGACATAATACTCTCAACCCTTACTGGGTAAACATAAAAAAAATGACAACAACAACATGAAGGTGAAAGGACATCGCTGCACTCGGAAACCTGATTAAGATATGCAGCACATTTACCAATCTGATCAAATCTGTGGAACCAGCCTGTGGATTTTGTCTTAATTCATGCACATTTGTTCTGTCCACAACTGCAATCGCAAACACAAACAATCTCTAGTTGTGCAGATATAGTTAAAGCAACACTCGTTTCACAATAAATAGAATCGTTTTACAACTTCCCTAGAGTTAAAGCGACGCTATCTCACGCCAAATTGCAACGTTTTGATTTAGTGGCTGATTCGTTTGAATTTGTATGATCTTGTTTGTACATTTTAGTAAGATTTGCCAGCCTGATCTCAAAAGGAAATGTAAGTATTTTAGGTTTTGTCAGTTTAGTGGCTAATTCAGTCGAGGTAAGTCATACGAAAATGTATGATTTTTAAAAAGGAGGTGTGGAAACCAACCCCAACTCTAAATTTAACCATCATTGGTGGATGAGCATATCATACTACATTGTACAAATGAGATCGTTCGAATTCAAATGAATTAGCCACTAAATCAAAAAGTTACGAATTGCCATGAGATTGTGTTGCATTTGCTCATGCCTAACAATAGTTGTGTTTAGGAGTGCCACGTCTCTTTTTAAAAATGGTACATTTTCGCACAACTGAACTTGTATAAATTTGTACAAATTAGCCACTAAGCTGACAAAACGTGAAATAGTTATGTTTTCTCATTTCTCGGCTGGTTAAACAGTTGAGTTTGACCATTTTTGAATCTATTCAGCGAATGAATCTGGCAGCTCAGCTTAGCATAAGTCATTGAATCGGATTGGATCAATAGCATCCCACTCAAAAATAAGTATGTTTACATGGACACTAATAATTCAATTTTAATACGATAAAGTTTTGCGACAGGATAGTCTATACACACACGGCTGTTTGACACTATTCTCTGCACCTACTGAAGCAGTGAAAGACCACAGACAGAGTTTTTTTTTTTTTCCTCGGCGTGCGTTATTAAATTCCATTAGAACAGCAGTGCCGAATTGCAGTTAAAGTCGACAAACTGACAATGAAACACCCGAAATTAACTCCAGAGGAAACGTGGATAGTGTGGCGACGCAATGGCAATAATCTATGTGCTATAACATGTAAAACAGGATCATGAAAGGAACATTCAAAAAGCAACTGATGTAAACGCTTTAATCATATTATTGTCTTATTCAGATTAAGGCAAATAATTTGATTACTGATGTCCATGTAAACGTAGTCACTGTCAAAAAAATAAAAAAAAAATAAAAAAATAAAATAAGTTTCAATAATTTTCCTATATAAAGCTTAACTCTTCTGTAGTTGCATTGTGTACTAAGACTGGCAGAAAATGAAAAGTTATTATTTTTAGGCTATTTGATATGGCTAGGAACTATACTCCCATTCTGGCATAATAATCAACGATCTTTGCTGCCGTAACAAGGCTGCAGCAAGTGCAATGATATTACACTGCATCTAAAAATACTCCCTAGCTAGGTTACAGCGATGCACAATATGATTGCACCTGCTTCAGCCTGCAGTCAAAGCGCTTTTTTTATTATTGAGAGAAATGCTAATGGTCTAATCTGATTCAATGATTTATGCAAAGCTAAGCTAAAAGTGCTCAGATCAAAGCTAGATATTGGTTAAATTATTTTAAAAATGGTAAACCTCAACTGTTTATCTCTACAGTAGGTGAGTTGTAAAATGAGCCCATTTCCAAATATTTTGTGTTACTTTAAAGTTAAATAGCATGTTTATTCTTAAAGGCTAGTTCTGATTGCAACTGCAGCGTGAAACTGTTTGTACCTCTCACATGCTGTGTATCAAATGCACATTTGCATTTTCTTGTGAACAAAAAAATGCTTCCCTCAGTACACAAATGCCAAAGAAAATAAAGAAGAGCCCAGAAGGATTGAAGACTTATTTCATGATTATTTTACATACAAAGCCAACCAATTGAGCACAAAAGCACACGTATAGCTAGGCTTGCCAATAAATGCTGTTCACAGCAGCAGAACTATCCGTATTTAAGGCTTTTATTTAACAAAACTGCAAAAAAAAAAAAAAAAAAAAAAATCTTCGATTGAATAATTAAGCTAATCATTCCCTATCATATTTAAATAAATCAACATACAAAACTAAATATTTATAAGCTTGACACTAATTTTATATATGGCTTTAAGCTTTTAAGATCTCAGGAGCTCAATTTAAGGCCGTGTTTCGTTTCACGGCCAGTTCAGTTCTTAAAAAGGTGGTCAATATTACTCTTTAAAAAAAACGAACTGGAAAAAGTCA
Source organism: Danio kyathit (assembly GCA_903798195.1). Classification (NCBI taxonomy): domain Eukaryota; kingdom Metazoa; phylum Chordata; class Actinopteri; order Cypriniformes; family Danionidae; genus Danio; species Danio kyathit. Next base: position 29,224,468 of record LR812535.1, on the reverse strand, counting down.
CAGATGACAGCAGGAAAGAGCTATTTTGAGGCATTCTTTACAAATGAACATTCCAGCACATTCAAAAGATTTACTAAAATATATAAATATATTTATATATATATATATATATACTATATACACTTTAAAAGCAAAATATAATCTAAAGTACCTAAAGTATCTGGATGCTTTACAGCAATAATTCACGTATTTCTTTAAATTAAACTTGAAAAAAACTTTTCCACTATGTATAATTCAAATTTATCTGTGGCTCAATATTGATAGTACAGTACATCATTTTCAGCAGTCATCATGCAAGTCATACAAACAGAATGAGAAAGCAAGACTTGTTGACATCCTGCTTGATTATCTGATGCTGTCAGACCTTTTGCTATTTGACAAAAATGAAAAAAAGGTGCATAATCTGAAATGTTCAAGGGAACATTTGCCATAAACGGAAAATACCCATCATTTACTCACCCTTACGTCTCTTTCTTATGTTGAACACTAATGAAGATCTTTTGAAAAAAGTGAAAACGGAAGAAAGAAATATTTGGAAGAATTGAAGGGTGAGTAAATGATGTCCGATTTCAAATGTTTAGGTAAACTGTCCCTTTAAGCCAGGGGTGTCCAAACTTAGTCTTGAAGGACCGGTGTCCTGGAGAGTTTAGCTTCAACCCTAATCAAACACACCCAAACCAGCTGATCAAGCTCTTACTAGATATACAGTATTAGAAACTTCCTGGCAGGTGTGTTAAAGCTAAACTCAGCGGGACGCCGGCTCTCCAGAACCAAGTTTGGACACCCCTGCTTTAACTTTTTTTAAGTTAAAGGTGTAAGACTCTCTCAAAGGTGTAAATCTCTCTCAAAAGTCTAAATTAAAACAACTGCAATGTATGAAACAAACCAGATTTAAAGCAATCAACACCAAATGCAAAAATTCAACTTTTATTTGCCTAAAATGTCTGTTCTTTATGGCCCTGTTTACAATTGGTATTGAAAGGATAGTTCACCAAACAATTACAATTTCCTGAACATGTGCTCATACTTAAACGGTTCTAAACTTGATATGAATTTCTTTCGACTGTTGAACACAAAATGAGATATTCCAAGCAATACTGAAAAAAAAAAAACACTTTTGAAATCAATGGCTGGTTTTTCTCAACAGTCTTTAACATATCTTGCTTTGTGTTCAAAGGAGGAAAGCAACTCAAACAGGTTTGGAACAAGTGAAGAGTGAGTAAATGATGACAGAATTTTGGGTCAATTATCCCTTTAAGATGATTTTTGTAGATCTCATCACAAGTCAACATTCAAAACAATTGAGCAGGGTCTACCAGAGGTAGTTGAAAATGCATTAGACATCATAGTGCTAATGCTCATGTGGTCAATTGCATTTTCAAAAGCCACAAAACCATATGCTCTCTAACAGCTGACCTAATTCTTCAATATTACCTATCGTGAAGTTGAAGTACACTAGCCAGGTGGGATTTAAACTTCGCTGTATGAAATTGTTAGTGTAAAACTATAATCTTACTGGTACTGTTGGCAGCTATCATTGCATAAATGAAAATGGTTGCTCTCTATTTGTTTTCTCTTGTGTTGAGTTGCTACAGTAAGCCTGGCTCACACTATGATTATGGCCATGATTTGGTTGTCTGAGACAAATTTTAGAAATACTAAAACATACTGTAATTGTAGGCTAAAATCTGTAATCTCTGATGGTTGGATTGCCATGCTCACTGATAGTCAATTAGTAGCTGTTGCGACCAAATTTCTTTCCTGCAGACTTGTCTTATGACAACATCAAACCAAGAACCAATAGGAGCGTTGAACCTGATGATGCAATCAGCATGACAACTTCAAACCATCTCAAGGTAATTTCAAAAATGTTGTTTTTTTCCCTGATTTCAACATCAAGGCATGTTATTTATTTATTTTTTATATAATTATTTTTTAGGGGCTTTCACCTTTACCGGACAGTACAGTCAAGATTGACAGACAGGAAAGTGTGGGGAGCAGAGATAATGGAAGGATTGGCAAAGGACCTTGAGCCGAGAATCGAACTCAGGTCGCCACAAACACCGGGGTGCTACGTGTCGACACAATAACCACTAGGCTGTTGGCGCCGACATCAAGGCATGTTATGAGTAGGCCCACACGGAATCTGCGCGCGCAGAATTCCGCAGATTTTTAGCTTATCATTAATTCTGTTTATTTACTTAAAGTTAACTATTTACACTTAATCTAATTGGATTTGCATTTTAAACATTAAATACAAGTTAAAAAGATATTATTTTTTATTTAACATATTAAGGTTTTAGTCATGATACTTCCAAAATAATTCCGCAGAATTCTGCAGATTTTTACCAAAATTTTCTGCAGAAATAGCAAAAAACGTCTGCAGATTCCTTCTGGCCCTGGTTATGAGTAATATTAACGCTACAGAATCCAGGTTACTGAATGTGTCATGGATTCATGACGTCAAACTCCAGATGAGTCTCGCGTGTGTCTGTGTTTGGCTAGTCTTGATCGTCGTTCGGTCTGACATTATGACAGCTCAGATCTTCCATCATGACATAGAAATCATAAGCGCACTGTCTGACAAGCCACAATTGTAAAGCATTATTAAAATTGTACAGCGTGAGCAGGGTATTCCTTGCTCATGCTTATTTTGCATTATAATATGGGGCTGTTAATTTCTTGATTCTGATTGGCTGAATAACATTCTAAGATGTTGGGGGGCGTGGGAGTAGTTAGGACGATTCTTAGGGCCCACACACTTCTGCGCCCCCCAGAGATACTATTAGGCACTACTATTTCTATTATTATTAACAGTGTTGGGGAAAGTTACTTTTGAAAGTAATGCATTACAATATTTGCATCCAGTTTTTTATCTTTTTTCGATGCCATGTTTCTTGCAGTTGTCAAGAGTTTTACTTGCACATAATCTACACTTTACGACAATCCACTTCTTTTCTTCGATCAGTTCAAAATAACAAGAATCCATTGCAAAAACGTAAGTCTCTAGTAGTGGTTTAGATAGTGGACATCACTCTGTAGTGATGACGGGCGATTCGCGAATAAATTGTTTGTTTTAACCGGATCTAAGTGAACTGGTCGAACCAGTTCATTAAATTGAACGGAGTTGTTGTGAAACAGTTTGCGCCTTTAGTAAGTAACATACCGGATACCCCCTGACTCGAAATAAACCCATATCAGTTTGTAAAACAGTCAGTCAGTTAGTAGATTCAGTTTGTAGAACAGTACACGGACTCATCTGCTGTGAGAAAAGAGACCTGATGATGGTGTGTGCGACCCTCGCAGCACGCTCTCTCAGAGTGTGTGATTCAACCTAAGATCATTTTTAGTCCGCAATCTATTTTGTAAAAGCTAATTAAGCAAGGTAAAAAGTCAAAAATGATGACTTATTTTTAAAGTAATGCGTTACTTTACTCGTTAATTTGGAAAAGTAATATTATTACGTAACACCCATTACTTATAACGCATTACCCCCAACACTGATTGTTAATCTCACACTGCTTTTATGGGTTTAGTTTAACCTGGTTTCTGGAACCGTCCCTCACTGGGGACCAGTCACAAGAGAAATGTGGTCCCTACATAGGTAATGCCGAGTTCAGACTGCATGATTTTAGCCCTGATTTTGACTCGCCGACAGGTTTTGAGAAATCGCCGACAAATGCCTGAAATCACAGGCAAATCGGTGCTCGTTCACGTGAGTGACAATCACACTATGAACTATCAAGGACGCGATATGAGAGAATCGCCGATGAGTCGCCGACACCCGTGAGATATTTGCCATGTTAAATATCTGGATCTGTCGGCGATTCAAATCATGCCGTGTGAAATGAGTTCTGATTTGAAAATATCATTGGCGCTCTCCTACAGCCAATGAGAGAGCAGCATCCACTTGTACGGGTACCTGCAGGCCAGCGGGAGGCTGGGGGAGAAGGACCCAAGAAATGGAGGAAAAACTAGTGTAAATTTGGCAGGAGCACTGTGTCCGTTTGACGTTTCATCTGATCATTATCACAATCAGGTTGAAAAGTTAAAAAAAAGTTGAGGAGAGATTTTTAATTCTCTTCAAAAGCCAGGTGAGCAACAAGTTTCTAAAGCTAAAGCCTTCTGTTTACATTATGTAGTTAATAACGAAAGACATATTACGTGACCTGGCGTTGTTTCCATGTCACTTCTCGCGTTTGTTTGGTTGTGAGACGTAGTTTAGACAAAGTTGTCTGTGATTCTTCCTATTTTAAAGTCATGCAGTATGAACTCTCCTGTCGCCGATTCATCCTGCAGTGTAAACACAGCACCGACAGAACGCTAACCCAGATAGTCATGCAGTGTGAAAACATTTGTGACACGACTACTTAGAAAATCATGCAGTCTGAACTCGGCATAAGCAGTCAGCAGTACTGACCCGTAGCGTTCATTTTAAACGAGCACATATATGTTGGTTCTCAAAAATGTAACCCTGGGCAATGTGTGTCCTTCGTTTACTTGTGATCAGATCATCCCAATGCATCTTAATACCAGTTGTAAACGGGGCCTATAATATATGATGTTATTTGAACTGATCATGATACGAATGGCAACATTTTAAGGCCCATTTCAAGGTGAGTTGTAATCCATTAATCTGACTCAAATGCACCTTCACTGACATTTACGCCTATGAAAAGACTTCAACAGGACCGATAGATACATACATACATACATGAAGACCAAACTTTCCTACCACCACAGACTAACAATAAATATCCAATACATATCTGTCCATTACTGAATGAATCTTATCAACTGCCCTTCCTGACTCTTGAATTGGGAAAAATGACCTTTTGTTATACCTAATAATGAATGTTTTCCCAATTATCCACTCTCAAATCCCATATTTTGATCATAATCCACATGAATAAGGCTGTTGGTTAGATATTTCACCTCTCCCACATCAAGAACAAACAGCGACGAGAACAACTTTGGTTTGCTTCAGAAAAACTTGACCATCACGAGCACAGGACACCGTGGGACAGATATGGGACATTCGCACAAATCAGCAGTCAGTCTGTTGTTTTCCTCTTTTCGTACAACAAAATAGATACTCTGGGTGACATACATGGCCGGAGGTTAGGAGGACGCCTATTCAGGGCTTTCGGGATCAAAATCATCACCCATTTGATAGCTGGAGCCCTGGGTGGAGTAGGAGCGGGTCTTCATTGAGCAGTTAGAGTCCATGAGAATGGCCTGAAAAAACACAAAAAAACATCAATATGTACATTGTAGGATTACATTATCTATCTAGAGTTATCTTACTTCACATATAGCCTAAAAAATCTGTAAATGTAGCTAAATAACCATTTTTTGTCTTATAATTTACATGACTGACCTAGACGGTATACAAGACCCAGCATAAATGAGTACATCCCTTACACATCTCTTAGAAAAAATAGAAATATTACTATTATACATTCCTATGCTAGGGCTGCACAATATATTATTTCAGCATCGACATAGTAATGTGATCATTCGCAATAGTCACATCGCAGGATATGCAATGTTGAGTTTGTATTATAATTCATCATTTGCATGTGTTTTTGAGGACTGGTATAAGGATTTTTTTAATAGTTATTCGGGCATAAGAAATTGTACCATTTGTAACTGTAATGGCAATTAATATTATTGAATTATTTTTATTTATATAATTCAATTACTTTACCGTTAGACTCTGAAAACAAGAGTTTTAAACAACTGTTTATTTCAGTTGTATCTTTTTCTTTATTGTGTTGATCTGTGCTGGTAGATTGTTTATTATATTATATACAGATGCACTCACCTACATAATCACCCCAATCAATCTAAAATTATAAATTCTTTTCTTTCATTCATTCATGCATTTTCTTTTCGGCTTAGTCCCTTTATTAATCCCGGGTCGCCACAGCGGAATGAACCGCCATAAATTCTTTCCAAATAGAGGTATTCAAGGGATCTGGTGAAATTGCATTTATATCGTAATATATATATAATTAATTATATATATATATATATATATATATATATATATATATATATATATATATATATATATATATATATATATATATATATATATATATATATATATATATATATATATATATATATATATATATATATATTTATATATAAATAATTGCATTTATATATAAATATATAATAACAAAATATCGCAATGTTAAATTTCCCCAACATCGTGCAGCCCTATGCGATCATTTAAAATTAGACATTTTTCCAAATATGGTTTATTGCTTTTGCATTAGAAGTCAGGATCAAAACCAAAATTGTGAATATTCTAACAAATCATTTGTAAGATCATGGGGGAAAAAAATTGTACACCCCAGTACTACCCCAGTGAATATGTTAGGAGAAAATATCAAATAAAATTGTAACTTTTAGGAAAAATCAAGGAGGCCTTACAAATATTTCATTTAGTTAAAAAAAAAAAAAAAAAAAAAAAAAAAAAAAGAGTTATCTTACTTCACATATAGCCTAAATTAATCTGTAAATGTAGCTAATTAACCATTTTTGTCTTATAATTTACATGACCGACCTAGACAGTATACAAGGCCCAGCATAAATGAGTACGTTAATGATGTTAGGTGTCTGCACTCTTACATTATTACAAAACCATTTAACCATCATATTTCTTAATGCAGCAATGTATATAATTACACATTCAAAGACGTATATTACCTTATACTCTCAGAAATAACAATATGCTACCCATCAGATTTTGCTCCCAGTGTAAATTTTAATGTGGAGTACTATGATATGAAGTTGTAATACCGCCCTAACCTACCTAATCCCTAACCCCAACCTCAGAACCATTCTAATACAGTGTTGGTAGCATAATCTGATGGGTAGGATTAAATGTCAGGACAAAGGTATCTTTTCAAAAGGTTCCTTTTCACTTTTTGTGTATTTTAGCTTTTGCACTTTTATTTCTGAGAGTGTATATCATTAAACTATTAAACCCTAAACTTCAATAAAGTTTACTTTGTTAAACATTTCAACATCAAATGTTCCAAAAGCAGAGATGAAGGTCCCATAATACAATTTAAAAGTGTAAATAAACATCAGTGGTGGTTTACAAACAATAATGTGTTCAAATATGGATTCACACAACTGTTAATTAACATTGCCTTTACGGTGCACAAACCACAACCAAGCAAATATATTTAGTTAACATAGACTTAGATGAAACGGGTCTATTTGCACACGAATTAGCTATACTGTATATTCAGGAAACAATGGATGACATGCACAGACGTTAAATATTGATTTATGAGTGCAAAAGAAAAAGTGGCTCATTGACCTGAGAGGAAGAAAAGTTTTACATTAAGCTTTATATATATATATATACACAAGTCACAAGTCACAAAACTAATATATAACTAATATAAAACTAATATATACATTATATTACTATATTATATTTATTACTATTATATTTTTATTAGCATATTATTAATCATTATTAAATAAATAATAAAACAAATAACTTTTTTTTAAGACGATAAATATTGATTTATGAGTGCAAAACAAAAAGCTGCTCATTGACATGACAGGAAGAAAAGTTTTACATTAAGCTTTATCGACGAAATAAACAAATCAATTCAGTCTATAATGGGAAAATGTATACATTAAAAAATTATGATATTATATAATTATATAAATTATATATATCACAAGTCACAAAACTAATATATATATATATTTTATTGTTATTATATTTTTATTAGTATATTATTAATCATTATTAAATAATCAAACAAATAACTTTTCGATCTGACTAAAACTAATACATAGTTAAATTAATGTAAAAAATTGCTTATTATTAAAAATATATACTTTTAGTCAGTTTTGAAAAGTCAAAGTCTTTATTCACTTTTTAGTTTTTAATTAATTTATTTTATTTTATTCGTACAATGTCGAAATTTTATATTGAGTTAAAACTGACTCAATGTTGACCTAATTTATATTTCCTCATATCCAAAACTAGTGAATGATATCATCCATTGTGGGCGGGGCTCGTCTCATCTGTTGACGCCCCCTAACAGTAAGAGATAGTGGCTTTATTGTGCTGTGATTGAACGAGGCTTTGATAAAGCGTGTGTAAAGCAGGCACAAACAGATCCAGCGTATATGCGTGTGTCTGTGTGTGTGTGTGTGTGTGTTAGTGCTCTTCATGATCAGTGTAGTGCTCCTCTTGAGAAAGAAAGACCCCGATGCTCAGCTTTGATCACACAGCATTTGAGGGCAAACGCACGAGTCTGTTCAGATCAGCATCACTCTTTGATCTTAGCTTAAGGGCCATTTTTATTTGTATCTATTATGTAAGAAATTTCCTGTGGCAGTCATATTCTGTCATGTCAGTGACTTAAAGTTAGAGATCAAATCAAATGGGAAAGTGTGTCTGAATGCCAGGTAGAAAGTGAATATATGGATGTTACTGGCAAAACAGCAATAAAGAAGAGAATATGGACACAATTAAAATAAAAAAGATTCTTTTTTGGAATTGACTGTAATAATAAAACAAAACATTTTTATAGTGGACAAAGTATTTTTTGAATTATTAAAATGTTCTTCACACTAAGAAAAAGGACTTTTAGGAGATGAACTGATTATTTTATGGCAATGCTGCAAAAAAAAAAACAACTTCTGGAACTTTTATTTTTAATAGTGTATTAGTCTGGATACAGCCACCTATTTATATCACAGTTCAGAAATCATAAATTAACCATATTATACTTGTTTTCATATGATAAATTATTTACATTTAATTATTTACTATTATCAGCCGAGACAGAAACAGACGGCATTCACCAGAACCTACTAATAAATTAATAAATGCATGCAGCATGTTGTTTTTTTATGTTTGTTTTAGCTCTAAGGGTCTGTTCACACTTGGTAGATTTGGTTTGATTACAACTAACTCTGGTGCAATTGTTCTGTTAGTTAGTTACCTCTATTTCTAAAGCAAATTTTTAGCTCATGTTACCTATTTAACCTCTTAATAACAAGGTAACAAACACGCATTCAGTATACTGTAAAATTAAGCTATTAGTTGACTTTACTTAAAGAGGGTAAAGAAGTTGTCTTAAATAATTGAAAAATGAAGTCAACTTAACAATGTTAAAACAAGTTACAATGGATTTACTCACATTTTTGAAGTGAAGTAGCCAGGGCTTGACATTAACACCTACCAAACGCGGGTAGATTTTAACTGTAAGAGAGTCACACACACTAACCACTTTGGCTGGTTGAAAATAATTTTGAAATTGCCAGTGCTGGCTAGTCACTAAAGATTAGAATAATAGTTTATGGTTGTTTGTCAATATGCGTGCAAATGTGATCTTAGAATTGAGAAGCAGAATGGCTAACTGTTAAAAAAACCAAACTGAAAGGAGGTAAATACCGAATGAGAGGATGATCACGCACACGGTGAGACACAGGCGCACTCCCGTTAACTTGCGCAAAGCAACTGTGCTTGAAAACGCAACTGGTGTGATCGGTTCTCTTTGAAATAGACAGGACAAAAAGCAATGCTTGTGCACCCACTGTCCTGCTGCTTTCAAGAGCTCAAGACTTTTTATAAGCAGCAGCTGTATGTATACAGCTATATTTTGCTTGTTTTGACACATTATTTAAAATTTCTGGCAACGAAATAATTAGTTTAATGAGGCCAGAGAAAAATGTGGTAAATCCTTAGTGTTGAGCCCTGAAAAGTCACGTGAAATAAAACAAATTGCAATGCAACACTATGAAACCACAATCCATTGAGCAAGGTCACTACACACAAAAAGTTAAATGAACGAGGAGGCATGTGGACATAACACAAAATTTAAATCTAGTATTTTTATACATATGAATTATAGTTTCCCAACAACAAAATTGTGGCTAGTGAAAATGACAAGTGGCTAGTAATGTTGGAAAACTACTAGCCACAGTGGCTGGTGATCAAAAATGTTAATGTCAAGCCCTGAAAGTAGCTAATCACTTTTTACGTTGTATGCTCCCATTGTTATTTGCAACAGCCATCATCCAATCAATACCCGATGGATGAAATCCCTACATTTCTAATTTCTAATTAATTCTAATTTTCTAAATAATTAGAGTATCCTGTGTCACCTAAAACATTTTGTGGTAAAAATGACTTTTTAATTACTGCATTCATCAGTGTGTAGAGTGCGATGAGTATAATGTATGTTGATATATGGTGAGTTCTAACCATCTTTTCCTCGTTGGCAGGAGGATTTCGCAGAAAGAAACAGAGAGGAGCAAACATGATGTCCACTAAACCGATGATGGTCATGAGCCAGGGAAAGCCGATGCTCCGCGCGATCGCTCCACCTGCTGACGGACCTGCAACAACAGACGTGAGTGTTAAATGCTGCTAAACACATTAAAAATGAATGAAGGCATTTATAACAGACTGAATTTTTATTTCAGTCATTACCTAAAGCAAAACCCATGCAGAAGGCGACATCAGCAATGGCGTACACACTTCCATACACAGACACATGCCTCAGATCAACCAGATAACCCATGATAGGCATCATTGAAGAGTCCACCATACCTGCAGGCCACAAAATACAGGATATTTATGACACGCATTTTACACCGACACTGAATATTATGCACATAAACAGTAACATAACAATATATTACACGTTCCCATTCATCACAACTCTTATTGATAAGCCATTTAATAACAAAATATTTAAATGAACCCTTCACACTAACAAGCTAAAACATGACAGCAACATGCTACAAATTAGCAATATGCTATCAACAATCTAAAACATGCTAGTCATGATACAATATTAGCACTATGCTATCAACAATCTAAAACATGCTATTAATGATAGAATATTAGCAATATGCTAACAACAAACTAAAACATGCTAGTCATGATACAATATTAGCAATATGCTAACAACAAGCTAAAACATGCTAGTCATGATACAATATTAGCACTATGCTAACAACAAGCTAAAACATGCTAGTCATGATACAATATTAGCAATATGCTAACAACAAGCTAAAACATGGTAGTCATGATACAATATTAGCACTATGCTAACAACAAGCTAAAACATGCTAGTCATGATACAATATTAGCAATATGCTAACAACAAGCTAAAACATGCTAGTCATGATACAATATTAGCAATATGCTAACAACAAGCTAAAAGATGCTAGTCATGATACAATATTAGCAATATGCTAACAACAAGCTAACAACAACAAGATGCTAGTTATAATACAATATTAGCAATATGCTAACAACAAGCTAAAAGATGCGGGTCATGATACAATATTAGCAATATGCTAACAACAAGCTAATAACAACAAGCTAATAACAACAAGATGCTAGTCATGATACAATATTAACAATATGCTATCAACAATCTAAAACAGGGGTGTCCAAACTCAGTCCTGTAGGGCTGGTGTCCTACATATTTTAGTTCCAACCCCAATTAAACACACCTGAACCAGCTAATCAAGCTCTTTCTAGGTATATTAGAAATTTCCAGGCAGGTGTGTTGAAGCAAGTTAGAGCTAAACTATTCAGGACACTGGCCCTCCAGGACCGAGTTTGGACACCCCTGATCTAAAACATGCTAGTCATGATAGAATATTAGCAATATGCTATCAACAAGCTAAAACATGCCAGTCATGATACATTATTAGCAATATGCTATCAACAAGCTAAAACATGTTAGTCATGGTACAATATTAGCAATATTTTATCAACAAGCTAGCATGTTAGCATTATGCTAAAAACCTACAACAGATAGATAATAGTCAAAAAACGAGCGAGTCCCTGAGATGCAACTACTCCCACACCATGTTGTGCACAAATAGCAATGCAAAACACACATAGGCCTGCATAGTGGTCAAGATATGTTCATCTAGTGTTGGGTTTACTACTATGGGAAAATAGAGCAGTGAATGGAAAATCCATGTCCTGGTGAACTTTGGAGATGGTATTATACAAGTATTTGGTAGAGAATGTTATGTGTTTTAACATGTAGTATACAGACTATTGCCAGTTAAGAAAAGCAAAAACTTTTGAGTAGTTAAAATTGCTAGTACAACTGTAATTAAACCACAAAGATAATTTAATTAAATTAATCAAATAAGAGTAAAACAGAAAGCACAGGTCATTATTGGAGGCATTAAAATTAAATCATAAAAATGTGTATGAAATGTCATTCGTGCCAACTGCTGGTAGAACTTTAAATACTGGGATTTGAGGATGAGTAGGGTTAATTGTGTTACATGTCTTTTAAAGTGATCTGTGATATATACAGTATGATGATGTTGAATGTAATTACATAGTGAATCCAATAACAATTTTCCTCTTCCTCTTTCATTTTGCATACTAAAAAAAGTAACCCAGTCAAACTGACCCCAAGCTTCGTTGTTCGTCTATTAAATTAATAAATAAGTTTAACTAAATTAAAGCTTATGTGTGTGGTGCTTTTCACAATAATTATTGTTTCAAAGGAGCTTTACGAAATTTGCATTTAATTACGTTACAGTCAAAATCAGAAAGACTTCAGGTGCATGGAGTGGACGCTATACTGTATATACATAACCTGTAGTTTTCAAAAAGATGATTTCTATGTGTATAATACAAAAGGAAAAGGAGCATTACATGTGTTAGGACTCACCTATGGCAAATCCAACACCAAAGTTTGGCACAATGAGTCCATATATGTCTTTTGCAAGAGGCACCTATTGGACAGTCAGAAGAGCTCAATATGGTAAGCAGAATCTTGTTGATTATTAGAAATTACCACAGATACAGTAATTAAACATTCTGTAAAGTATCAGAAGAGGGTTTGCACAGTACTATTTGTGATTCTGTACCACAAAACCAGTCATAATTTATAAGTTTTTTGGAATTAGATTAACACATTATCTCATAGTATACATAAGCTTTCCATTGATTTATTAAGATAGAATTGAATAGAACCTGGAATCTAAGGGTTAAAAAAATCTAAACATTGAGAAAATCACCTTTAAAGTTATCCAAAATTAATCAATGCACATTAGTAGTCCAAAACTGAGTTTTTATTTATTTACGGAAGGAAATGTATAATATACTTAATATTCTATTGATTTTTGGTATAAAAGAAAATTATTTTGACTCATGCAATGTATTTTTGTCTATTACTTTAAATATAACTGTGCAACAAAACACTGGTTTTGTGGTCTAGTGTCACATTTTTGCGCTTTGTTTTTTTCATAACCTTTTGTATCCATGTTTTCCATAAGCAAAACTGCACATGTGTACTTGACTCTCATATGAACTTGTTTTCCCATCTAATCTGATAAACATCTATAAGAGAACAGACTGTCTTCCTGGTAAGCAGGATATGTCCAAGACAGCGAGAGTCAGAGCTGTCAATTCAAAATAAACTTTCTTTACAGCCCTCAACAGAGCTACTGGACAGCAAATGATTTCAGGCTCCGTAATCCACAACTGCATTTATAAATGAATACTGAAATATTCACAGTTGTGAAATCTTGAGGTGGATTTAGTCAGGAGGAACTTACACAGAGAATACTGATTCCAACCAGCAGCATCCCTATAAGTGAGCACAGCCATCTGTAGAGAAAGAGGAAACAAAAAATGAAGATGAACCAACTAATGTCTACTGTTCTGATTCAGAGGTTTCTGAGGACCAAGACATTCAGAGGGTCACAAAGCCACAACAACAGAACCTGTCCTGATAGAGACGAATGCAGTTCATTAAATGTCACAGTGCAAATGTACAGGCTCTGCAGTTTAACCACGGACAGTTCTGCTGCTTCGCCAGACATGCTTATCTTTTCTTACAAACACCTCCAGGCATTTTTTAAGAAAATGTCACATGAGATGTGGAAATGCAAACAAACAGTTATCCGACATTTAAAATTAACACTCAAAGTGCCTGGTAAATAGACCTAAAGAGGGTTTGTTTACAGCTAAATTAAATTATTTTTTATTTATTTGCCTCATGTCGTTTCAAAACCTTAAAAAAATTGTCCAATTCAGAATACAAATGATGACAATTAATTTAAAATCAGTACACTAAAATCTAAACATTTGTAATGAGAATAAAATCAATACATACATTTACTGGTCACTTTATTAGGTACACCTATCCAACTCCTCATTAATGCAAATTTCTAATCAGCCAATCACATGGCAGCAACTCAATGCATTTAGGCATGTAGACATGGTCAAGATGATCTGCTGCAGTTCAAACTGACCATCGGAATGGGGAAGAAATGTGATTTATGTGGCATGGTTGTTGGTGCCAGACAGGCAAGTCTGAATATTTCAACTGCTGATCTACTGGGATTTTCAGATGTCAGAGGAGAATGGCCAGACTGGTTCGAGCTGATAGAAAGGCAACAGTAACTCAAAAAACCACTCGTTACAATCAAAGTATGCAGAAGAGCATCTCTGAACACACAACACGTCCAATCTTGAGGCGGATGGGCTACAGCAGCAGAAGACCACACCAGGTGCCACTCCTGTCAGCTAAGAACAGGAAACTGAGGCTACAATTTGTACAGGCTCGACAAAATTGGACAATAGAAGATTGGAAAAACATTGTCTGGTCTGATGGTAGGGTCAGAATTTGGTGTCAACAACATGAAAGCATGCATCCATTCTGCCTTGTATCAACAATTCAGGCTGGTGGTGGTGTCATGTGTGGGGGATATTTTCTTGGCACACTTTGGGCCCATTAGTAGCAATTGAGCATCGTGTCAACACCACAGCCTACCTGAGTATTTGCTATTGGCTACTTCCAGCAGGATAAAGCGCCATGTCATAAAGCGTGAATCATCTAAGACTGGTTTCTTGAATGTGACAATGAGTTCACTGTACTCAAATGGCCTCCACAGTCACCAGATCTCAATCCAATAGAGCACCTTTGGGATGTGGTGGAACGAGAGATGAGCTTCATGGATGTGCAGCCAACAAATCTGCAGCAACTGCATGATACTATCATGTCAATATGGAGCAAAATCTCTGAGGAATATTTCCAGTACCTTGCTGAATCTATGCTACAAAGGATTAAGGCAGTTTTGATGGCAAAACCCGGTACTAGTAAGGTGTACCTAATAAAGAGGCAGATGAATGTACTGTATACTGTGTAAATTAAACAGTTTAATCTTCTTTCTATATACATTCTCAGAAATAAAAGTAGAAAAGCTGTATGGGTTTGATTTAAATCCTAACATTTGTTAAATTAATTAAATATAACAATTATACTGTTTATTTTTCAGAAAATAATCACTGGTCAAAATTACAAATGTTTTTATTTACCGTGACTGACAATCAGGGTTATTCAGCCAAAATTGCTTTTTTTTTTTTTAACTCTTCTAAAGTCAAACATTGGTGTTATGTTGCCTAAAAATTAATGAAAACACGTCTGAAAACATGACACCTTTATGTTATTGTGTGTAAAAGGCTCTTATCTTTTCTTATCCAAAGATGTATTGCATCAAATGTGACGTTTCTTAATGTGAAAAGATTTCGATTTGAATAATTAATCAGAACAAATTAAATAATAATAATGAATATTTAGTGATCACCAAATCATCATATTAGGATCATTTCTGATAATATGACACCGAAGACTAGAACAATGCAGAAAACACTGCTTTGTCTTTAGATAAATAAAATAGCATTGTAAAATAAATTAAAACTAGAAACTGTAATGATCACTGTCAGTTTTGTCACTATTTATGGATTTAATTTCAGACACATTCGGATAATTTACATTCCTTTTAAAAGTGCCTAATTTTACCTTGATTATACCTAAGTGTACACAACGAACAAACATCCAGCATGCTGAGACTGATGTTTAAAAACACAAACACAAAACCTGGCGACAGAAACTCATTTAGAGCCATTTCAAAACAGAGGAAGCTGATAGCAGAGCGAAGGAAGATAAGGAAAGAGAAGAAGAGGAAAAAAAACACATTAATTTCCCTCTCCTACCTCCCCATTTTGTGAGCCAAAACGGCAAAGATGTTGGTCCCTATTAGATATGAGATGCTGGCTGGCACGAATGCAATCCCTAAAAGCAGAGAGAGAGAGAGAGAGCAGATAAGACGACACAATATCAGTTTGATCTCAGAGCTGCTGTTGGTCTCACAGATGCTGTTATGAAGCTGCTTCTCTCATTCTCCTGCTCCTTCTCTTTCATTAGCTCTCGTGCTTTCCCTTTGCCTGTCAATGACACCTCAATATCCTGCCTGCCCTGTTTCCCTGCTTTCCGTTCTCTTTATTAGCTGTCCATGCTTCGTAAACAGCAAAAAAACCACGGAAGAACTCAGAAGTCACTGACTGTTTCAGCTGGGTTTACTGTGTCTGGAGTATGAAGTGTTTTGGATGGAGAACAAGAGTTCACTACATTCTTTATGCAGTTCTGGAAGTATGTGGAAATACTTATTTTGTGTTTCTTAATAGTGGCTTTTTTTAATGCACAAAGCTGGAAATATCTTAATTAGTGTGAGGTGGTCCAATGATCTTTTTGGAAACGCACTGTTTGTATATGATATTGTCATTACATTTTCATAATCATAATGGAAAAAGCACTACTACTACTAATGTCACTACTAAAATGCTAAATCACATTTTTAAACTACATTACATTGTTAATTACAATTATATAGATCATCCAATTCATGAACAATAACTTAATAATAATTAAAATCTGCATAAAGTACATACAATAAATGAACAAATAAATATCCCATAATGGAGTATTTTTATGCAATATATACACAGTTGAAGTCAGAATTATTAGACCCCCTGAATTATTAGCCCCCCTGTTTATTTTTTTCCCCAATTTCTGTTTAACGGAGAAATTTTTCCAACACATTTCTGAACATAATAGTTTTAATAACTCATTTCTAATAACTGATTTATTTTATCTTTGCCATGATGACAGTAAATAATATTTTACTAGATATTTTTCAAGACACTTCTATACAGCTTAAAGTGACATTTAAAAGCTTAACTAGGTTAATTAGATTAACTAGGGTAGGGTTAGGGTAATTAGGCAAGCTATTGTATAACGATGGTTTGTTCTGTAGACAATTTAAAAAATATATATAGTTTCAGGGGCTAATAATTTTGACCTTGAAATGTTTTTAAAAAAATTAAAGCTGCTTTTATTCTAGCCGAAATAAAACAAATAAGACTTTCTCCAGAAGAAAAAACATTATCAGACATACTGCTAATAATTCTGACTTCAACTCCTTACAAACTGCTAAATTAAATGAAATATATATATATATATATATATATATATATATATATATATATATATATATATATATATATATATATATATATATATATATATATATATATATATATATATATATATATATATATATATATATATATATATATATATATTAATATATTTAAATTAGGAAATAAAGCTAATTATTTAATGAGTAAGTTAAGAAATAAAGCTAATTAACTCATGAGTAAATAATAATATTTCATGAGTAATTTAATTGATAAAAAAATCAATACTCAAGTAATAATGAGTTAACATTTTGCTATAATGAATAACAAAGTGTGAAATTTTATTTACAAATGTATATAAAATATAATTTTTCTTCATACACACATACCCAACTGCAGTGGTATTAGTGTGATGAAGCATGTTTTGAATAATTAATTAATACAAATGTAAAATTGAAATCCTTTATAGAAGTATAATTTTTCTTTATGCTAAATTTTAGATTCAAATTTTACCTGGCTATTATTTGGATATTTTCTCTCTTTAGCGTGTGACCTTCTAATCAGATAAAACACACATTGGGCTTTACTTGTTCTCTCTCTGTCTTTGCCTGTTAATCTTTACCAACAGTGAAAGTGAAAACCCTGGAACTGAAGATTTAAGTGAGTGTGCACATCAACACGAGGCACATTCTCCAACCTAGCTGCCATTTCCGGGGGCACATGGTCTCCATCATCCAGATGGGCAACGCCGGCTCCAGCATAGCAATGGCCATGTTAGCAAAACAAATGGAACCTGAAATAGAAAATGAGGAGGGTCAGTGTCCATCTCTCGCCCTCCCTCGGATATAATGAGCATCATGTTGGCCGGTTTAATTGGAGAGCACAGATGTGTTTCTTGACCACTTCACACACACATTCTCGCATTCTTATTTTTCTCTTACTAAAAACATTTCTGAATGAGGCCTGAAACACATCCAGTGTCACACATGCAGCAAAAACAACTGACTAATGCATTGGTTTCTTTCTTTACACACTTTGGAAAATGCTGGGTTATTTCAATTCAAATTTGGTTTGATTTCAAAGAAATAAAATGTTGGTTTAAAACTACCCAGCATTTTTTTCAGCTCCAAAGATTTTATCAAAACGTTTCACCTTTGAACAGATGTGAGTAAAGAGTGTTTTATGAATAGAAACTAGCTTTCTGCTTTTAGGAATAAATGGTTTATACTGGTTTATATTAGTTTAGATTATATAAATAGTTTTTTGGTCTGACCTGCTGCAATGAGGATGTATGGGTCCTTCATGAGGGTTATAAGTGAAGTTCCTTTTTGACTCTGGGAGAGAAATAAAGATAAATAAATAAAAATTCCATTAGAATAAATTTGCAAAAAGCAAAGAGAGAATGGAAAACAAATAATGCCATAAAAGTGTTAAATGCTGGAGACATCTTGCATCACAGAAAATATCTTGATTTTACATGTTAATTTATAGTGATTATGATTCAGATTGCTTTTAAAACCTCAACAGGCATTGTAACTGCACTCAAAATATCTCAGAAGTAGCTTATAAAATATATAGAGTTCTGTCAGGAACATGATTATAAAAAGAAAACTTACAAGTGCTTCTTAATGGGTTAATTTATTGGCATTATCATTTACTTTTTCCAAATCCAATATATGAATTCTGGCCTTGGGTCAGGCATGTTTTCATAAAGGGGTGTATGTCAGGGCAAATGACAAATACTGCCCTCGTCACCACAGCGGGTCCCATTGAGATGAGTTGACTACTTGAGAATCACACAATACAATATATATGAAGCCCCATATGCCTTCTGTTCCCTTTATGACTCCTCTAAGCGATCAGCCAGAAGATCACAGACAACTTTGTGAATGACAAAATATAGCAGCCTTAACTCTCCATATTGATGTGGGAATTGTGGCATCTCTAGTGCAAACTCTACAGCTCAGGAAGTGAAAGATTTCAATTTATTTCTAAACTTTGTTTTACTAAAAGAAAAGATAATCAGTATACAGTAGAAATATTCATTCAAAGCAGGTATACTAGAATTTTGAAGTATTGTGTTTCGACAATTTGTGAGCAGCTTGTCATTAAACTTAAAAAGCAGGATTACATGGTGTTTGATATAATGTTAAATGTGCTATTCTGTAATCTAATCATGTTGAAAAAGCTTTTCTGTAATGTCACTGTCATGCTAAAAAATGACTAGTTGCAGTTCACTTATGGTCGACTGGTGTCACTAATAATGTTTTGTGGACTCTATTTACAGTATAGCCTACTATACTGTAACTACACTAATCTACAAATTCAGATTTTTTAACCAAGGTGTTTGTATCACAGACCACAGAAGACAACATTTTTGTAAATATTTTTTGTACTAGATGTGAAAAATATTGGTTAATTTTTTAATTGGTTTGTGCATCTGTTAACAACAGAAGCTGTGATGTGGCAAAAGACCACAGTAAATTGATAACATGTCAGTGTGTCATAATTATACATTAAACTGGTTTCCTCATACTACGCTTAATAACAGCATGCATTGCTTTGGTTTGATAGACAAACTTCAAACTGTGAGATTGCAGTTACAAAAGTGATTATTTATTGAGTCTTTTATCTAACCAATAAAATGGCTTACACCACAAAATACATCTTTATTGCTTTCATTAATATATTTCTGACGCAAAGTAATACAAACTGCTGTGCATTTATACACTCCCTAAACTTCTTACAGGTTCCTTTTACATTACAGTTCTATTTAGAACTGCAGTTTCCTGAAGAACATTTTATTTGCTGAAATGGTTTTTTATGTGAGTTTAGGGTTCTTTATTTCCCGCCTTTTTGTTTTACAAATCTATAACTGCCAAAGCACCTGCAGCTCATTACTGATTTTCTGGACGTCAACTATCAACAACTATCAGCACTCTCTCACAGGTAAATTAATTCCTTATTAGGATGTCTACGCATGTTATCTTTCACAATGTAACCTGTTTCCTACCAATGTTATCTTTCTGTTTTTATTTATTTATTTATTTATTTTTAACAGAACATCTGACAAGCTCTGTTCAACTAAGGATTACTCTTCTTCACTGGGTAAGTAACAGAGATGCTTTTTTTCCTTCTCTTTAATTATACTTGGGTTTATGCATAAAAACTAAAAGATACCCTATATTTTTTCTTGATAATAAAAATATTATACTATTAAATAATATCAACATTTAATATTCTAATATTAATACTAATATTTATGAAAATATAAATAAACATTGTTAAGATCCTATATACACATTTTCAAAGCATGGTCCTGTATAAAACCTTATGAAAGGTGTTTGGAACTATTTGGAACCAAAAGGTTTCTTCTGTTTTAACAAGTTAAGAACCATATTTGGAACTAATTAGAATATTTTTTTTTCTAAGAGTGTAGCAGTCAGGGGTGTGAGATAATGTGAGCTTACAAAACCATGTGGAAATATAATATGAGCTAATTTTGTTGCATGTAATGGTGATTTGCAGTGTGCATTTGTGAGAAACTTGTATGCTTTTAACTCAATGAGAGTAAAGTTAACACACCCTCTATTTCAACATTTTTCAAATTTGTGATGAAACAAGGTTTCATGACCATTCACAATTAAAAATAAAGGTTCTCTATTGTCATTGATGGAAAATCATTCTTCAAAAGTCTTTAGAAGTTCTTTGCAGTATAAAAAAGGTTATTTATGAACTAAAAAATTAACCAAAAGTTGTTCTTGTACTGTGAAAAAACATTTTTGTTTCTTCCTGGCACCTTTATTTGTGTGTGTGTATGTGTGTGTTTAAGGAAGTGATTACATTTTAAGAGATAATACAGACAATGAATAAGTCCTTTTTAGATACAGTAAATTTGAAATATTGCTGCTTGTTTAAGCATCCATATTGGCTCAGCCAATGGTGTGAATTTGAAGGCAAATATTACTATTTGTTTATTCAACCAGTGGTAGATGGGGCTTTCTTTAGACTTTTGTTTATTCATTCATTCATTTTCCTTCAGCTTAGTCTCTATTTCTGAGGTCGCCACAGCGGAATGAACCGGCAACTATTCCAGCTTGTGTTTTAAGCAGCAGGTGCCTTTCCAGCCGCAACCCAGTATTGGGAAACACTTATTCACACACACACACACACACACACACACACACACACACACACACACTACAGCCAATTTAGCTTATTCAATTCACCTGTACCGCATGTCTTTGAACTGGGGGAAACCGGAGCACCCGGAGAAACTCAAGTGAAGACGGGGAGAACATGCAAACTCCAACCAAAAATGCCAACTGACCCAGCTGGAACTCGAACTAGCGACCTTCTTGCCACTGAGCCACCGAGCCGCCCTGTCTTTTGTTTAATCTAATTTAATACAATGTTTCTTTAACTATGACATAGTTGAAAATCTGTTTAGGAGATTTGCATCATAACTGCGGGTTGGAAGAAATGCCTGTAATAATAAAAATTTTTTTAATTAAGTCTCATAGTAATGTCTGATAAATACACCTCTTGTTAAATCAGCACTTCTTTGTCTGTTGAGATGCCATTTTACTCAAAACACATTTTCACATTCATTTGTACTGCTCGAACCAGGTTAATACATTCTGTGAATGGTCTTGTTGAAGATCACAGCTCCCCAACAATTAGATTTTACCACTGCTATTCTTTAACATAATCCTGTTGAATATTGACTGAGCAACACCTGATGTCAAAGCAATATTGATTTTTTTATTGATTACTAATTTGAAATGACAGGTCCATCATCGTCTGGTTTTTACTTTGGTATATGAGAACAAAAGAGAATGGCCTTTTAACAAATGTCATGTAGATTTGTTGATAAAATATTCATTCATTCATTTTCTTTTCAACTCAGTCCCTTTATTAATCTGGAGTTGCCACAGCGGAATAAAAACGCTTACTTATCCAGCATATGTTTTACGCAGCGGATGCCCTTCCAGCTGCAACCCATCACTGGGAAACATCCATACACTCATTTACACACATACACCATATGTGTGTAATTTAGCTTACCCAATTCTCAGCGCATGTCTTTGTACTTGTGGCAGAAACTGGAGCACCTGGAGCAAACCACACGAACATGGCGAAAAACATGCAAACTCCACACAGAAATGCCAACTGACCCAGCCGAGGCTCAAACCAGCGACCTTCTTGCTGTGAGGCGAACAAGCTACCCACTGTGTCACCATGACACCCCATGTTTATGTCATACAACAGAAATTATGATCATTTCAAAAGCTAAGTGAATAGCTTGATTTACTATACAAATATACATCTATGGAAAAAAATAGACTCTAATTACTCTTATTTACTGGGTTTAATAGATATGGGTTTGGGTAAAATTTTTGTATTTTATTTATTCTAACATTTCCTCTAACATTTAACAAATTTCAACAATATTGTCATTTCGAGAATTTCTTTCCCAGAAAATGACAGCGGGACAGAATATCAATTGCTTCAATCATGCTTAATCCACCAAATATTGATTTCTGAACTAATGTCAAAATTGTTTTTGTCTAAAATGAACGCTACCATGTCTGAAGGAAACATTTTTATATTATTAGATGCCCAAAACAAATGAAAATATTAAATTTAAAACAGAAGAAATGTCATCAATAGTTTACAGAACAAAACAAACATTATGATCTAATCAAACCAATAACTATACATTGAAAATAGAGAGGAAACTGAGAATATTCAAGTGGTCTCTTAATTTTTTCCATAGCTGTACAACATTTTAGTTTTCTTTTATTGTTTGAAAACATTTGGTTCAATTCTTCATTCCTCATGAAAGATGACAGAACCTCACAGATAATCCAAGCACAAGTAGCTACACAAATATACTGTCTGGAAGGGCACTCGGGGTCTCTGCAGTAACTGATACCCATCAGCACCATTGATCAACGTCAGACATGTTTGATTGGATCAGCCACTGCATTATATCTTTCCTTTCACAGTGAAACTGAGGCACATGTTCACATTTTTCCTAATACACCAGCCTGCACAAACTGTGCTATCATCCTGAGCTACAATCTACGCACACAAACAGCATAGAAATTATGTAGTATTAATCCCAAATACATATCGAGGTTTAAAAATACCCAGTGCGAGAGCCCCAAACTCCCCTTACAAATTATTCTAGTACTATTTCTGATAAGACTAGACCAAAAATCATCTCCAAAGCCGCCCAGGAATACCAAGTAAAGAGAAATCCCTGGTTAAGTTAGATTTTCCCATAAACTCGTTTTAAACTGAGACCAAGCCTCACATGTAGGCATGGGATGATAACCGTTTTTAAGGTATATCGCGGTTTGGAAAAGTCAAGGTTTTAAAACCGCCAAAATTTTCTGCAATAACGTTCTTAAGGTATGTGTAAGAATCTTTTTATTTACTTTTTTTTTTTGTTTTTTAGGGCAACAATATCTCCAGCAGAAAATATATCCAAAGATGCCATTTTAAATTGTAAAAAAAAAAAAAATCTGTTTTTTAAACAAACTAAATATAATTTATATATTTATTTCTTAAATAAAATATACTGTGTTTAAAAGGGAAAAAGTTTTTGTTTTTTACCCAGACATTTAAAAATATAGATATTTTAGAGCAGTAACTGCATTTCGTTGCCCTGTACCTGTACACATAATTTAATCTTATCTAAATCACAATACAGTGATACCGTGAAACCGTGATATTTTTATCCAAGGTTATCATACCGTCAGAATCTTATACCGGCCCATGCCTACTCACATGATTAACTCTTTCCTCGCTACTGATAAATGGTTAACAATTTTCAATGGTTAATGGTAAGAAGTGCAGAATCTATAGACACAAAATAACAAGTGATTCTAAACATGATTCTCAGCTATTACTAACCACTGAAAGCAACAATCAACAGCATATAAATCAAAACTGCTTAACACTACAGAATTACATTATGTTCAGGCTTGAAAATTACAATTAAACTACGATTGTTTTTATCTTTTTTCATTTAGGATCATGGTCATGCATACACAGTTTCAACATTCTAATGTGTTTCAAAATGGGCTTAACCAAATTTTATTACGTTTTTGAGGATTGCATGTAAATATTTTGATTCAAGAAGGTGCACAGAACTGAAAGAAAATAAATAAATAAAATGGCAGTTTGACCCTGTCATAAAAACAACCTAAATTTTGAACATAATATAATGAATACAAAGGTTGAACACAAAGGTTATTGAAACACATATTCAAGTGCTGATTTTTTTTTGATGTATTTTATATTTAAAGTGTTCATACAACATAATATTTTGGGGGCCATGAAAGTTTTGTAAAAATGACCATGCTGTTGCCCAATGGCATCTGTTTTAGAAAATGCCAGCAGAGAAAGGTCTATTGCCAGGTCACAGTTAGCCTTTTCCCCAGGATATTAGACTACAAATTGACATTTTACCTCTTAAATACCATTGCAAATAACACTGGAGTTACTCACACTAAAACCAAATTCTTTCTTAAAAACCTCTATTCTTCCAAACACAGAGTTTGAACTTAATGCTATATAACATCACTGCTATAAACTAAACCAAACACTAATGTTGGAAAACAGAGGGTTAGATCAGATTAGTAAAGAGAGTATGGCACTCACCTCTGGTTCCACTTTTGAAGGCTGAAGCACAAAAAGCTGTAGAGCTACTCAGAAACATTTGGATGAAAAAACACATAAAAATATTAATATAAGTATTGTTCAGAAATTCATTTATAATGAACCAACAACCGCTTTATCACTATAACATAAATCTAAATGCTGAATCTGGAGTTTTTAAAAAACAGAGATGATTCACTCACCTCCATCGAGCACTGCCAGCACTGCCAGGATAAGGAAAGGAGCTGTTTTACCAACAAACTCATACATAACACTGCCAAACGGAGGACCAACTGCACAAAACAAACATATACAGTATAAATTAGACAAGATAAGAGTGATGCCTCACAGACTTGTGCAACCAACTAAGTATCTTTGAAGACTTTTGATGCTTTGATTTAATACAGGGCACAAATACAATACTAACAGCCCTTCAAAACAAAGTACATAACCATGATTGCCAAACCACAGAAAAAACTAATGTGTTCTGCAGGAGCACTACCTTTACAACTATCTGGATGAATATAGTCTAATGTTATAATCAAAATTATTGTGCTCCATTTTTCTGTTGCTCTCTATTTGATTAAGTACAGTATGACGACAGCAACATTTAATCACTGTTTTGCAAGATGGCTCTTATCCAGTAGATCAAATATATTTTTAAACACTTGACATTATGAATAAAATAATGGACTATTAAAGATTAAACATCCTGAGATTAAAGCATGACGCCATTAACGGGAAGCACTGTGTTCTTCTGACCACTGCTCCTGAGCTTTTTAAAGTCAAAGCCACTTAATGCATATCCACCCCACCGACTTATCATATCTCTCTTCATGGGATGTGTTCCAAGAAGTAAACTAGAGGTAGGACTTTGTCAATTTCTCTTGTGCCAACCAAGTATTCCCAATGAATATATAGAAAAGATTTTTAAACAGATTATGCACCTAAAACTCCCATTGCTAGTCCTCCCAGTGCAATCCCAATAGCGTTTCCTCGTTCCTCGTCATCTGTGTAAACACTTGCCAGCATCCCCATACCTGCACGATGACAAACAGACATCTTTATCAGGAGTGACAGAAGAATGTTCAGCAAAAGATGCAAACTATTTCCCCTTTTGTATTTCTTTAAATAGTAAAAAAAAAAAACATACATTTACTAATCAACATGACTAACAACATGCATAAACATAGAGCTTTTACATGGTGTACATACAGTGCATCCAGAAAGTATTCATAGCGCTTCACTTTTTCCACTTTTTTTTTTATGTTACAGCCTTATTCCAAAATGGAATAAATTCATTTATTTTCTCAAACTTGTACACACAATAGCCCATAATGACAATGTGAAAAAAGATTTTTTGAAATTGTTGCAAATTTATTACAAATAAAAAAACCTGAAAAATCACATGTACATCAGTATTCACAGCCTTTGCCGTGAAGCTCTAAATTAAGCTCAGGTACATTCTGTTTCCACTGATCATTCTTGAGATGTCTCAGCAGCTTAGTTGGAGTTCACCTGTGGTAAATTCAGTTGATTGGACATGATTTGAAAAGGCATACACCTGTCTATATAAGGTCCCAGGGTTGACAGTGCATGTCAAAGCACAAACCAAGCATGAATACAAAGGAATTGTCTGTAGATCTCCGAGACAGGATTGTCTCGAGGCACAAGGGAAGGTTACAGAAAAATTGCTGCTGCTCTGAAAGTTCCAATGAGCACAGTGGCCTCCATCATCCGTAAGTGGAAGATGTTTGGAACCACCAGGACTCTTCCTAGAGCTGGCCGGCCATCTAAGCGGAGTGATTGGGGGAGAAGGGCCTTAGTCAGGGAGGTGATCAATAACCTGATGGTCACTCTGTCTGAGCTCCAGTGCTCTTCTGTGCAGAGAGGAGAACCTTACAGAAGGACAACCATCTGTGCAGCAATCCACTAATCAGGCATGTATGGTAGAGTGGCCATCCACTCCCCACCTAGAATTTGCCTGGAACTCTTAGACTATAAGAAACAAAACTATCTGGTCTGATGAGACTAAAATTGAACTCTTTGAAGTGAATGCCAGGCTCATCTTCCAGCAGGACAATGACCCAAAGCACACCGCCAAAATATCAATGGAGTGGCTTCACAACAACTTGGTAAATGTCCTTGAGTGGCCCAGCCAAAGCCCAGACCTAAATCCTATTGAACATCTCTGGAGAGATCTGAAAATGGCTGTACACCGTTGCTTCCCATCCAACCTGATAGAGCTTAAGAGGTACTGCAAAGAGAAATGGGCAAAAATTCCCAAAGACAGGTGTGCCAAGCTTGTGGCATCATATTCAAAAAGACTTGAGGCTGTAATTGCTGCCAAAGGTGCATCACAGTATTGAGCAAAGGCTGTGAATATTTATGTACATGTGCTTGTTCAGGTTTTTTATTTTTAATAAATTTGCAACAATTTCAAAAAATCTTTTTTCACATTGTCATTATGGGGTTTTGTGTGTAGAATTTTGAATGAATTTAATCCATTTTGGAATAAGGCTGTAACATAAAAAAGTGGAAAAGTGAAGCGCTATGAATACTTTCAGGATGCACTGTATAAACAAAGACAAAGGAAATGAAGACAACATCAGTTGAATACAAGCAAAACCGGACAGCCTCAGCATCACTTTGTCCACTTACAATTACATTTGGCTTTGGAAGTAACTTATAAAAGGATGCCACATGGCAGTGAACTTGGACCCAGAACCATTTAAAATCAATCTTATTTTTTTCCAAACTAAGGAAATGCAACACATCATTGGCCCACTGTTTAAAAGAAAGGAAGTTTAAAATTGATTAAAAGAGTCCTGCTAAAAGAGAAATAAAGGCAATGCAGCCCAATTCACTTTTTGACAAATTATTATTTTCATATACAAAGGAGGACCAAAACCAAAGACAGCGGTTAAGGGATTTGATACAAACTTTTTTGATTTTAATTTACACGGAAGAATGCAGTTATCAACTTGAATATGTTTTTAAAAAGTCAAAATACAGATGAAATACCATTCCTTTGTCATTCAGAGTAACAGAAATGTTATTGTAAAAACAAAACATCCTATTTATTTTGACCTAGACTTATTAAAAGTTCTAAAAGAATTAAGTGATCATTGCAAATTTTGTTGAGAATGAAAAACCTTTTACTGACAAACGGGTCAAACCAAGTGGTTTGAAGGATAGTTGCAAAGTATAAACATTAAAATGACAATTTAATTTCTGAAAATAAAATGACACAATAAAAAATAACAGTTCTTTTGTCACATTCATATACAGTATGATGGTTGATTCAGTAAATTCTGAGAATGTGAATCCTAATAGTAACTGTTTAAATTCTAACATTAAATTACATTTGACTTGTTCATTGAAATAACTAAATTTAGGATTTTTAAGAGTCTGTTTTGCAATTTAGATCTAGGATTGCATACATTTTTGAATGGAAATAGAGTCCATTTTACACTAGCACCTGAACACTACAACCAATATCAGTGGATTTATGCATACAGAGTTCAGAGAAAATCAAAGTCAAATGAAATTTATTTAATCAAGGCACCATAAAGCATTACATTACAGCATTTGACAGAATCTTTTCTAATTCTAACATAACAGGTCACAAAATATGTTACCTGCCACAGAAGAACAGGATGAGCCAACACCTTGTAGAGATCTGGCCAAAAACAGCAGCGTATAGCTTGATGAAAAGGCGAACACTTCACACAGAATAAAACACAGACAGAAGAAAGAGGAAACGTAGATGTATTTATCATAGGAATATGACACACTAGACAGTTTACCTACTGTAATCATACTTTAAAATCATGCATTGCACATCTGTGGATTTTCTCAACCATTCTCTCTTAGAAATGAGATTAATGTTAAAAGCAGCATTAAAAATTATATTTTGTACTCACTGATCGTAGAGACAAACATGATGCAGAAACCAGCAAACATTGGGATCTGGTATCCTATTCTGCAATTACAGATAAGAAAAGCCTTAGGGATATAACATATAAAACACTAAACTTTTAAGTGCATCAGCATTTTTTTTTCACAAACATTTTGAAGTGAAATGTTTTGTTACATATTGCAGTGAAAAAAAAATGTTTGCTGTTATTAAGTTGTAAAGACTGGATGAAAAGTATTTTTGGAATATGTACAGTGCTCGGCATGTATAAGTACCTCTCACAAATCTATCTTTTAAATTTATATTTGTGCATATAAATTAGTTTAGTCAGTACTGAAGCCAAATCTGGAGCTTATTTAATAAAATAACTTACGATAACGGCCCAAAAACTAGTACACCCAAATTTATATGTTATAAAAAAAATTAAATACAAATTTAAAAACGAGGAAAAATCAAAAGCAAAAAAACTGAAATCTTTAGTTGATATTTTGCTTGAATTTAATAGTATCATCTTTCAATTTCTAAATATGTTTGGTGACTAAAATATTATTTTAATAAATATATCTGTTTATTAAATCTGTTTGGTTTAAATGCTCCAAAATACATTGTCTATATTCACTTAGAAATGGATAAAAATATTCATTTTGAAAGTGGAGTGTACTTATGTTGTGCACTTATATGAAAAACTTACTATTTAAGTTTTTGTTTACTTCAAAATGTATGTTCAATTCAGCGTGTTGCGGTTTTTTGTAACTGTGATTGTGAAATTTACTGACAATATATTGATTTAACATTGATGCTGCCTATAGTCTGGCATCTCCTATAAGAAAGGATGCTATTTTACTATAAAAATCATAACATATGATGTGTTTTTGTTTATGAACAATTCTTCTGTGAATTAAACATTGGTGTATCATTCATGTACACTGCTACATAATATATTATGGTTGAATAACTCTGACATGAAGCCATCGGTTTGCTCTAGTGGGATCCATTCAGTGCTGTGGGGCCAAATTTAGCTGGATTGGCCAAATCTGAACATGTAAAGATTTGATGGCACATGCACGAGTGATCACACTACTGCTGATCCTTGAACAGACAGAGCTGTAGCAGAATAGCACTGCAATATTCAACTTACTTACACTCCATTTACACTCAACGCACACACAAATGTCATGCAATCCCCTGCTGCTTTTAAGAGAAACACTGCTGTGTTCTTTTTAAGTTAAACTAGCGGCTGTACCTGTTGGTTAGTGGTCCTATGAAGGGGTTAGTGATTAGCTGTACTGTTGCTTTAGAGGCAAACAACAGACCCACTTTCACATTCTCGTTCAGAAGCTGGTCATCTGCTTTGGGACAGTCGGACTGGTTTTGAGGGGTCACAGAAGTAGGTGCCGGGCTCATTGGGCCAGCCGTACTCATCTGCGGGCTGAAGCCAGTCACACGTGTGGTGTTGTCATACAAAGACACAATGCTCTGAAAGGTGCTCGATGGAGAAAGAGGGGTCATGGAGTGATTCTTGACCATCTGAGCCGCCTCGTCGTCCACTGTGTACAGGTAACTTGGGATAATAGGCACTAGAGAGATGAAAAAGAGGAGACACCATAACTACCAGTAGAAAAACAGTAGAAACCATCCAAGAATTAGTATTTATTTCAATGGTTCAAATGGAAGTTACATTGGTTTTAATGGAAACTATAATGAGTCTCTACTTTTGCCTTATTGGCGACATGTTAAAGCTAATTAACTTTAAGGAATAGGAAAGCACACAAGAAACCATTGACATGTTTTATTGGTTGAAATCTGGTGGTTTCTAATGTTTTTAACAGCATTTTAAACCATTAGAGCCTCTTCTGTCGTTGTTTTAATCAACAGTGTATTCCTTCGACTTGTTCATACTCTTTATGAAAAACCACAGATCAGATTTAGACAGCTAGAAACGCTGTTTAACACTTGCCAGCTCCAAAAAGTGCAGTGCGACGATTTATCAAGCTGTGTGAGACCACATTTGACCTTTCACGTGAACAATTGGGTCTGTTTAGATGCGTTTGACATTATCAAGCGTAAATAACCCACAGGGACACAGTGTGCGATAACGCTCGAAAGCCTCTTCATTCAACACTTGTGCAAAGAACGACAGGTTCATTTTTCACTTGGGTCCATCTGTATGTACACTCACACAACGTATTCATCGTGTGTATTTCCAGTTTAATTGCCGTCCCTGTTTCTTGGCTCGCGGACGTGAGAACAAACAGAGACAATTTAGCGCGCGTCAGTGTCACATTTAATAAGAGCGCGCGCGCGCGCGGATGGAGTTCTGGCAGCGCTCGAGGACATGATACCTTAATTCAGGGACAGTTTAGAGTTTAAAATCGCCTAGCATCGATAATGGCATTTTAGGAATTGTCTGTAGCATATTAAAATATTAGCCAAGTATTTAACTTTTGATGCATTTTTAAGTTGGGGAAATATTTTAAATCGAACAATTCACATCAATGTTTACGGTTTCAACGTGCTTTCATGCAGCCTAATTAACATACATATTGTTACTGGATCAATGAGAGTATTCAACCAGGAACAATTTACAATCTTGGTAAAATCACGCATATCATAGTCACAATAATATCCGCCGTTGAGAATTAGAAATGTTTTCTTATGCTTTTTTAGTATATGTGTACAGTAATTAACATATGCATGCATAAATAAAAATTTAGCAATTTAATTGTAAGGTCCGTGGTTATTAGACTTTTTGAGAAAAATAGAAACCATCAGAAAATGTGTAATGTTATTATGGAAATTATATTGGGTAATAGTGCAGTCAGGTAATTTGTTGCATTGTATTGATGGGATGTTAAAAGAACAAATCCTAATGGAAAATGCCCCGAACAAGAAGCCATTAAAATGTACTGGTTTTAATGGTTACAATTATCTAGTTTGTAGGGATATTTGTATTGGAAACCATAAGAAATCATGTGATGGTTTATTGTTTTATTTTCAGCAGGATTCCTGCTGCAGGACTATTCAATATTGACTATCACTGACAATATATGTGGTGATATGTAAAAATGCATTATGTGTTGTAAGCACTGTTTGCATGCATGTTTGGTGTGCTCGCACATGTAACAGGTGTGTGAACAACACAGCACTCACCGACCACCGTCAACAGCATGTTGTCCAGGAGCAAAGCAATGAAAACGATCAACAGAATCAGCCTCCGAGACTGTCTTTCTTCTCTTAGCCATGTTAATAAACTAAAATCTCTAAGAGCATCAAATAGTCCCATGTTTTAATATAAAATCCAACTGCCAGAGAGCGAGTGAGAAATAACCTGCAACAGAGCAAGAAAACGGCTGTCAAGGACCACCAGTGACATCTAATAAGGCAAAATCTGTTTAATAATCCTGCAGAGAGGCGCCCGAGGATATCATTATTGCAAGGAAAATGAGAAATATTTAAGTAAAACAAAGCATTAAAAAATAAATACATGTACTAAAGCACTCTGAAAATAATAAACTACCAACTCAGTTTTTATTCTAAATGTAAGTCTAAATATAGGTGATGAATTGTATATCCAAACATATATCCAGTGTTTGTCATTCTTACCTTATAAGCACATTTGCATTGAGCTTTGCTGTCAGATCCCGGGTGAAAGGCACGCTGGATGCGGAACGTTTTAGTTGCTTGACTGGTGTTTGACGTCACGCTGTTTCACAGAGATCTCAAATGGGGTGTGCTGTGCCACGAACGAATTAACCATCACAGTCACACACACAAAAGATAGACAGGACCACCTTATTTGCTTTTCTTTTATATATTATCCCATTTATTTAATACCCACATTTCAATATATGTTCGAGGTCTTTAGAAAATTCTCTTTAGGAAGTTCTTTGAAGGCTATTTATGCTTGCATTAGTTGTACGCAGATATAATAGACTCCACACGGTCATATATTTATGCTTTAAGATTATGATGCTGTTGTTTTAATCAGCTTATTGACTGGTGTTATGAAGTTATTTACAGAAGGAAAGCTGCATTCACTTGTTGAGTTTAAACAAACTATTTGTCATCGGTCAAATAACCAAGTGCATCATCTCGTTTAACCAAAGCTCTCTTTTTCAGCAGAGTTTTACATTAGCGCCATCTTGTGGCGGTGGAAGATATTAGATTTTTTACATTTATTATTTTGGTTTTCCAAGTCTGTTTCTGGAACCTGGAGGTCCACTGTTTTGCTAATGTCATCGCCAGCGCTAATGAAACACACCTGAACCAGGTAACTAAAGTCATTAAAATCACTAGAAACTGCTGGTTCAAGCTTAATTATAGATTCTTGGCGGACCAACGAGTTTAGCATCTGCTATATTCAAACACACACGCTCTGTTAAAATGAAAGGTTCTTAACTGGAAGCAGTGGTTCCATAAAGAACCTTTAACATCGAACATTTTAGTTGCACAAAAAAGTTCTTTAAAGTGCAATAAAGTTTTCTGTAGATGATTTCAATGTACTGTATGCTAAAACGGCTATTTTAGGAACTCTTTTCAGAAAGATTATTTCTTTGTGGAACCCAAAATCAGTGATGTACTGCGTTGCGAAACCTTCCTTTTTGCAACCTTTTTTCGGAAGGGTTCGGAATATGGGATGATTTTAGTATCAATATTATTTGCAAATACACGCTCTGTCATCCACGCGCTCTGTTCATATTGTATATGCAGTTGTACATCCAAAAACGAATGGCTTTCAACCGGAGTCTGTGAATTTAAGATTTGCCCAAACATAAACATGTTCGTGAAAACAAATATTATGTTTTACATTCATACATCTTAATTTACGTGCACGAAAAGGGAGTTTTGCATTTGCGGATCAGGTGACGCGCGTGTGTGAATTGACTTTTTGTTTACATTTATACAGCCGGCTTCGTTTGAATTTTGAGACTTTCTTTTCGCGGTTTTTAAGCTTTTCAGGAATCAAACGCTAAGAACTTTACATGAAAAAGCCACAACGTTCTTATGCAATGTACACATCTACCTACCAATTTGAGAATTATACAATCCTGCGTTACCACACTTGTGTCTGAAAAGGTCCGATTTACATAAATGTGCAGCATTTTGCAAAAGCAGAGTTGTATTTGTGAATACACATTCTCTCTTTTGTGTACGCGAATCATAAGTTGCGCATGAGTGGATCAGGTGACGCTCATTTGAATTTTGAGACTGATTTTACGCAGCTGGGTTTGCAACTCCACACGCGCGCAACTTTCGATTCACGCGCAAATGTACTAATGCAATTTAACCAGTGACCACTAGAGGGCAATCTCAGCATTACAGAGCAGACCACGTCCATGATTATTTATCACGTTTATAACCTAACGACCTGTAAAAGCCAGCAAAGTCACAAAAGTAGTTATCGGGACACATCAGCTGGAGGAATGGCTGTATATGGGTATTCTGACAGTCTATGCCTGTGTGAGGTCAACGTTTAACCACTGGAAAATCAAATCTCCTTGCAGGCGCACATTTTTACATTCAGTAAAGGGTAACATGGTGCTTCCATTCTTTTTTGGGTCTACGATTGATAGAATATTTTGAAGAAAGGTTATGAATACTTCACCCTAAGGGAACATTTCTGCCCATAGCGATACATGTAGGAAATATGCTTTTTTTTTTTTGTGGTAAATTTCTTTTTAATATAGGCATGCAAACACACTGTGTTGTGTTATTCTGGCAATAACTTGTTTTACTGTCTGGGATGGGCAAAAATACATTGACATGTTTTTAAAAAAAAAATAATAATTTTTTTTTTACATGTATCAAAATAAAAATATAGCAGCCACTAATGTATCAAAATAAAATACTGTGTTTCGAAAATACTACAAAATACTTTTACATGAGTATAACGTTTCTTCACTAACCTTCTATCAATAGGCATATTCGATCAATATTAGTGAAGTAAACAGCAACAGCATTTCTCTGAGCGAGTTTAAGTCAGTTTCTCTGCCACCTCATTCACCTACTCCTGTACAAACGTTTGTTTCTCTTTCAGAATAGTATACATTTTGTACAAATTTCATACAGAAAGTACTGTCTTGAAGATGTTTCTTTAATCACTGTAAAAACCATGTAATGCAGATAATGAGTTGGAATATACTATATCTCTTCATTGTGTTTCCATCCATTGTGTGGCCAGTTGTTGCCACATCTCTTAACAGTCTTATTTTAAAAGGGTGATATATGAAGAGGTAATTTAAATATTTTCAAGACAGTACTTTCTGTATGAAATTTGATACTAAAATCATCCCATATTCGGAAGACCCACCCCACATTGACAAAGGTCCAGAATTTGTCCCATACATGAGCTTATTTATCCTATTTTGACTGCTATGCCAACATAAATAGTAAAAATAACCTATCGAAAAAGGCTTTAAGGCTGCTGGCTGTCGCTTCAGTGTGACTTAAGCTAATCAGGTTTGGCCAATGCTAACAATTATTTTTCATGAGTCTAACATATATCTGTGAAACGTAAGTGAAGTCATCTTCCACTACTGTATTGTTTTTAAATAGAGAACATTTTACAAATAACTAAATCCTGGACCTTATTCTTGACACAAAAATAATGAGCAATAAAAAGGCGTGAAACACAAAAAGTGGACCATATTAAAATTGATTTGAATACTATTTTGGCTATTGTTGTTATCCTTGAGTTTTCAAATGTACTTTTTTAGAAGGCAGGAAAATTGTGAAGCTCTACATTATTATTATTATAATATTTTAATTATTTTTTTATTCAAAAGGCCATATTCTGACTGATGAAAATTGAATGCGCTGGCCAGTTTTATATTTGCCTATTAAATTAGAATAGGCTACATATTTTAATTTAAAACTTTAACAGATTCTTATTCTTTTCTAATTATATATGATGTAATAAATTAGTAATTTAAAAAGAAGTATTTTTTTCACATTTCTTTATTCCACATCATTAGGAAATAGTTTTTGTAGGCTACATCAAAAAGTGTGGTTAATGACCACCTGACAAGCTACAGTAATTCAGCTAAAATAGTGCTTAAAATATCACTAAAATGCAGTATTTAAATCTCATAATTAAATAAAAAATGAGGCAAATAAACTGCATAAAGGTCCTCTTTTTGAGAAAAAAAAAGAACCACCCCTTTCACCAGGCCTGAGTCTATTGAATATGGTGCAGGAACTGTAGCACCAGTTGAAACCAGTTATGCTTTAAGAAATCATACAAAAAGAATACAAACTCATGACTGGCACAGAAAGATATTTATTCGTTTAATTTTAAAGTGCATTATTAAATTCTATACAATTTCACAGCCAAGAAATCACAGGTGGTCGGTCAATTCATTTACATGCTAGCTTTTTTTATTAGTGAATCAATTCACTTAAGAAACACACTCCAATTTAAATAGCATTAATGCTATCAAGAAAAAGATAATGCATTGTTTAAAAAGGCAAATCATATTTACACTATTATTTGGCATTGAATGAAAAAGCAAACTCACTGACTAATATCATCATATTCTTGTCAGATTTATAAAAGTTACAGTACATATATTGCATCAGCATGAATAAATGGGTTTGTTAATGAAATTGCAGTGCTAGTGCATACATCTAAACAAAAATAAACAGTGTGTCATGCAATTTTCCTAATAAAACAACTGAGGCCTGTCTCATGGCTCAAATAGTTAACATACTTCATTCTGAGCCTGTTTCTCTCCTGTATTTGTTTACTGCAGCAGTACTGTGGCTCATTCCCTTTCAACCCACAATATCAAACTGGTTGTAATATAAATTAAAGCCCATTACTATCTTATATTTGGAGTAGCTATGCTTTCCTGTTGTGCCATTAGCAAAGCCACAGAAACCCATTGCCTTCAGTTGTTGTTTAGGTCATTGTGAATTCTTACCTTGCCCATGCTAAGACTCTTTATGCACCGCCTGTAAAAGCGAACAATTTGCGATTGGCCAAGTTTGAAGGCCATACTCATAATTGCCATACCAGTGATAATGAACAAAAAGGTAACCATAAAGAATTTCGGGTGTTCAGGCACAATGTCGCCAAAGCCAATGGTGGTTAGGGTGATAAAGGTGAAATAAAAGGCATCAGAATGGTCCATCTGCTTCTCCCAGCATTTCAGAATCTGACTGCAGATCACCATGTAGGCAAACACCATCAGCAAGATGACCAGCAGAGGGACGTCAAGTTGCTCCATCTCCTGTCCGATGTCATTGAATAACTCATCTTTTGGGGTTGGCATACGGTCCAGTTCTGGGCATGAACAGGATTTTCCTTTGATCCCGAAGCTCTCCCTTACAATAATGCGGTCAAAGATCTCTTTGTTGTTACGGAGCTGAAAGGACCTGCGCCTGATGGAAGACCGGGTTTGTATCACCTGCTGAATGTTTGTTGTCTCAAGCACCACAACATCCTGATTGAACTTGTAGGTGCCGTCAGTATCAGCTTGCACTTGTTGGAGAGCTGATGTCTTTTCGTGGCTCTGAAGTCTCCATGAGCGTTGTCCTATCCATCGCCTGAAGAACAGGTTGAGGCGAGTGTATGCTTTGGAGAGGAGAACAGCTAAGAGATCGCCCACATCTGAGATGACCAGCAGCATCAGTGGGATGCCCACCATCGCATACAGGACACATGCCACTTTCCCTTTACTGGTCAATGGATAAATTCGTCCATAACCTGATATACAAGAAAACAAAACAAAACAGAACAGAGAGTTACAAATTCTTCAAGAATTTCCACTTTTCAGCATTTAGAACAACAGGTCTCAATACTGCCGCCTGATGGAGGTCTTAATCAATGCATCAGAAATGCAACCTATCTGCTCAGTTATGGTCAAGGAAAGCAATAACATTAGGCCCGTAGCCAGCCTGTTGAAAGGGGTGGTTCTTTTTGGACCCTTTTTGCAGTTATACACCATTTTCAAATTTATCACATCATATATCATTAAGAAAAAAAAAATTGCATTTATTAATGCTTTTAATACTACTAATACTTTTTTATTTTTTATTAGGTAAATAGCAAACTGACCAGCACATTCAACTTTTCTTAAAAAGTAAAACAATTGTACATTTGAAAATTCCTGTATAACAGCAATAGCCAAATTAGTATTCAACCTAATTGTGATATGGGCCGCTTTTGGTGTTTCACAGCATTTTATTGGTCATTTTTTTGTTTCAATAAGGTCCAAGATTTAAAACAA
Source organism: Danio kyathit (assembly GCA_903798195.1). Classification (NCBI taxonomy): domain Eukaryota; kingdom Metazoa; phylum Chordata; class Actinopteri; order Cypriniformes; family Danionidae; genus Danio; species Danio kyathit. The sequence goes on along the minus strand of LR812535.1, from coordinate 29,186,340 downwards.
AGTTACTTGTAAAATGTTTTCTCTATTTAAAAACTATACACTCTCAGAAATAAAGGTATGCGAGCTGTCACTGGGGTGGTACCTTTTCAAAAGGTATACATTTATACTTAAAGGGTCCATATTGGTACCTCAAAAGTATATATTAGCACCTGAAAAATTTTAAGAGGAACATATTTGTACTTTTTTATTTAATATATTAATATGGACCTTTAAGGTAAAAAATTGTACCTTTTGAAAAGGTACCACCCAAGTGACAGCTCAGGTACCTTTATTTCTGAGAGTGTACAGTAGCGAAAGATGACTTCACTTACGCCAGATTGTATGCATTCTAGCACAGCTGGATGCTGGACTGATAAAAAAATGTTTGCATTGGCCAAAACTGATTAGCTGAAGTCATTCCAGTCAACAGAGGATTCCACTCTTTTCACAATTTATGATGGCATAGCAGTCAAAATTGGACAAATGAGCTCATGTATGGGAAAAATTCTGCACCTTTGTCAGTGAGGGGTGGGTCTTTCGAACCTCGTGAACCCCCTCTAGCTACGGGCCTGAACATATGCAACAACAACTTTATTGCCCTTATTAAATATTATTATATTACTTATTTTATATTCCTAATAATAATGATACTTTATTTTTTACAATGTGATGGCTTCCAAAGAGGTTCTCATGACATTTATAGCATTGAGTCAATTGTGGTTTATAATAATAGTACAGTTTAAGTCAGAATTATTAAACCCCCTGAATTATTAGCCCCCCTGTTTATTTTTCCCCCCAATTTCTGTTTAACGGAGAGAAGATTTTTTCAACACATTTCTAAACATAATAGTTTTAATAACTCATTTCTAATAAGTGATTTATTTTATCTTTGCCATGATGACAGTAAATAATATTTGACTAGATATTTTTTAAGACACTTCTATACTTAAAGTGACATTTAAAGGCTTAACTAGGTTAATTAGGTTAACTAGGAAGGTTAGGGTAATTAGGCAAGTTATTGTATAACGGTGGTTTGTTCTGTAGAATATTGAAAAAAATATAGCTTAAAGGGGCTAATAATTTTGACCTTAAAATGGTTTTAAAAAAATTAAAAACGGCTTTTATTCTAGCCGAAATAAAACAAATAAGACTTTCTCCAGAAGAAAAAATATTATCAGACATACTGTAAAAAATTCCTTGCTCTGTTAAACATTATTTGGGAAATATTTAAAAAAGAAAAATAAAATTCAAAGGGGGGCTAATAATTCCGACTTCAACTGTATATATTTATAGTTTACCAATTTGTTGTGATTTTGTCATTTTATTATTATTTTATGGCATCCACAATGAACCTTTAACATCTATAGAATATTTCAATTCCACAAACTTAAGCAGAAATGATTCTTTAGACATGGAAATGTTCTCCTTACTAAGATATATTTAGAAAGTTACTCTACTCTGGGGGACAAGAAATGGTTCTTGTATGGCAGAGGTCTTCCTCATTCCCGCTAATCAACTAATCAAGATTTTTAGCAGCTTTTCATTTCAAATGCATAGGCAGGTATGCTGAAGCATACAAATTTTCAGGACTGATCCTACAGGAGCAGTGTTGAAAAGTCTCTGCTTATATAGCATTGTGGTGAAAACACTTTTGCAACCTTTAGTTTAATGTTATTAATTTTACATTTATAATTGTATTTAATGTAGTTTTAGTTAACCAAAATGAAAATATTAAATATCTTTGTTTTAAGTAAAAAACATATTTTAGTTTTATGGATTTACTTAACTGTAATAACCCTGCACAAAATATAATACAATAAGTTTAAGATTTAGAAATATAATTACCATTAATACTTTGATTCAAGTTAATTGAAATTACCAAGCTGTTAAATCAGGAAAACTATTGTCATTGGTCAAATACAGTAGCTCTCGCTGTAATTATATGGCCAGGCCAAGCAATAATGTCTTTTATCTACAGAGGAATTGACATAGAGGATGATGTAAAAAAAATGAAAGAAAGAGAAATGAACTCATTTAAACTGACCATTAGCCTCAACTGCCTCAAAAACCAATACTCATTTAGATTAGCTCCTGAGATAATCAAAGATTCGCCCTTCCTAGGAAACATAATGGACATCCATGGCTACTGACTGCTGTGTTTGGCACTTTTGCATAATGCTTTTCTGTATGCTGTCCTGAAAGATGGAAGTTTACATTCAATTATTATGTTAGATGCGGTTTGCTGAGCTTTACAATTAGGGATGAGAGAGAGATTTTTTTTCTAACAGCATCCTACATAGGCGTCAAACTAAAACTAAAATGTACCATTAAGAAAGATGTAATGCACAGGAAATCATGATATGAATGTATTGCCTCTCTGAAAAGAGGCCCATTAATGGTTTATTGGAAATGATTAAGTGTAGAGCAAAGGTGTCAAACTCTGTTCCTGGAGGATCACAGCCCTGCAGAGTTTAGTTCCAATCCTGCTTCAACACACCTATCTACAGGTGTGTTTAATTAGGGTTAGAAATAAACTGTGCAGAGCTATGGCCCTCCAGGAACTGAGTTTGACACTTGTGGTTTAGAGTGTGATATTTAGTCTTTCATTTCGATACTGTATTTCGTTTTAAAGCTGTTCCATGGATGGGGAATAATGTTGGTTTTGATCCACAGTCACAAAATATATTTAATCTATACCCTAGTTGTGGACCAAGACTCTTCAAAAAGGTTCTGTATTGACATCAATGGTTTCAATAGGAACTTTTAACATGTAAATGGCCTTTTCTGTTTTAGGCTCTTTATAGAGGAAATGAGAAAAAGTGGGAACCAAAAAAGATTATTTTATGTCATGACTGAAAATACACCCTTGAAGATCCTTTATTTTTAGAATGAATAGCCTTGAGATAGGGCTGGGTCGATAAATGATATTATATTCATTCATTCATTCATTCATTTTCTTTTCGGCTTAGTCCCTTTATAAATCTGAGGTCGCCATGGCGGAATGAACCGCCAACTTATCCAGCATATGTTTTACGCAGCGGATGCCCTTCCAGCCCCAACCCAACACTGGGCAACACCCATACACTCTTGCATTCACACACATATGGCCAGTTTAGCTTACCCAATTCACCTATACCACATGTCTTTGGACTGTGGGGGAAACCGGAGCACCCAGAGGAAACCCACGTGGAACAGAGGGAGAACATGCAAACTCCACACAGAAATGCTCACTGACCCAGCCGGGGCTGGAACCAGCAAGCTTCTTGCTGTGAGGGGATCATGCTACCCACTGCGCCACCATGACACCCCATATTATATCCAATTGCGATAGAATTTATGTCAATAACAATGATAAGCTCTGGACTTTTTTACTCTATATTGATCTAAGAGCCAATCACACAGCAGAAATGTGCAACAATGAGAATCTAAATGTGTGTTGATATTAGAGATGTACCGAATTTTTGGCCACCGAAAATTTATCAGCCTAAAATATGTTAAATCATTTAATGGACCCTCTCATTTTTGTAGCTTCAGTCATTTTTGGGGTGCTCTTTTAAATCTGGAAGCATTAACCACTTATATCGACATATATTCAATATGAAAAATAATTATTGAGATTGCATTTTTGCCGTATCCCCCACCCCTACCTTAAGAAAAGCTCTGAGATATAATGCTGCTGAGCCTCAAGCCACCTGAATACATGTCCTGATTTGAGGTCCTTCACTTTAATACTCAAAAAATAATTTGCAGTTATCAAACTTGTTGATATACAGTAGTAATGTAACTTTAACCTTAGTGAAATAAAAGAAAAGATAATGAATTTAAAGATGAAGTGGAACCTGGATATGCATTATGGATTTTATGAATATCAATATAGAAACATATGTTAATTGAAAAGAAAAAAATTTGTCAAAAGTATAATCCTCCAATAAATGATGAACAATTCATCAATCATTTGCATTGCACAACTTTGAGTAGACAAATGTTCAATGTTATTTAGTGTATAATTCACTTTTGTGTCCTACATAAATGGCGACACTTGTTTTCTGTCTTATCATGGTCAGGCTGGTTACTGTGGACAACGGTGGTGCACTCGGAGACTACAGCCAAAGGTCAGAACTTCTCATGCACATAACAACTCGGTGATTCATTTAATGCAACACCAATTTTGGACACACAGTACAACATGAGATCAAAATATCTTATTGTCAGTGGTGTAAAGTAACTAATTACAAATACTCAAATTACTGTAATTGAGTAGTTTTTCTCAGGAATTGTAATTTACTGAGTAGTTTTAAAAATGTGTACTTTTACTTTTCCTTGAGTACATTTTAGTGCAGTATCTGTACTTTTACTCCACTTTCCTTCAACCTGCAGTCGCTACTTTATTTTCTTGTCTATGGGGATTTAAAAAATCAGTCCTGAGATTCCTGTCCAATCAAATCGCACATACCATAGAAGGTAAATCGCATTATCATGAACTACCTCAAGACGTGTGCACTTTATAATTGCAGCAAACTGTTTTAAGTAAGAAGTATTAAATGTGTCCATGAAGATGTTCAAAATCTTTACGCGCATTGAACATCATAACAGCATAATACTCACTACTCACTACTCTTGAAATACTTTTAAAAGGGCTACTTTTTACTCAAACTTTGAGTAAAACCCAATAAAACTCAAAACTTTACAAGCTCTGTGACATTCCAGGATGAAAAAGCACAGGCCTACTCACCTACAGTAGTGAACACTGTACAGCAGAAGAAAAGTGAAGCAAAGAAGGTCCATCCGTGATCCTGTTCCTTCTTATAACAGTAATCGTCCAAAATGACTTTTGTTTTATTGATTAAGTGCTGCTGCTCTGAGGTATCTAATTTATAAGATAAAATGAAATGAGAAAAATATAGTAAATAATAGATAATATTACTTATTTTTAAAAAATTGTACAATACTTATAACATAGAATACATATAATCATAATTAATACATTTGGAACACATAGGCCTAAAATTATACAAGCAGCTTATACTATTTTGAAAAGGATCATTTCAGACCTGTGTGATTCTGCACGATCTCCATCACTTTTTGCACCATGAACAGGATCTCCTCCGACTCATTTCGAGGATTCTTGTACTCAATCGCTCTGAAGACAAGCGCTCCTAAAACCGCGTATAAAACGAGTGATAAAATAAGGAAAACATGAGGAAACAAACGCCAGAAGAGTGTCGAGCATCTCCCCTTAAGCTGTGTCTCTTCTAACACGGACATCTCTCAGAGTCAGTCAGTCAGTCAGAGACGCGTAATGGCTGTGAAGATGAAGTCTTGCTTCTCATGGCAGTGTGTGGTCAGGAGGAACACACCCCGCTGCTGAAGGAAGCCACAGACTCAAACTGCCTGCTCAACTAATGCGTTATAGCTTAAACAATTAACCGCGTGCTGCTCATGAAGCATTTCAGAAAGGGAACTGAGAGAACTTCACAGATTTACAAAGACAGCAGCTAGTCAGTCTCTCTGCTGGAAAGTCAATTGTGAGCGCATTGTATGAACAGGTGCGGCTGTGTGAAATTTTAGCCTCCTGATGCCGGAGATTCCCTTGAACCCCAATGGGCATTTATGAGTCGTGCCATGTGCCATTTTTGTCCACTCGAACAAGTGTAGCCTTTAAAACAATGATGAAGTGTAGATCTGAGTTGAATTTGTTGTTGTTGGCATTGTTGTTATGAGTTGACATTGTTGTTATTCGATTTTCGTGTTTATTTATGCGGAAAACATGCGAATATGTTAACAGTAATAACTTTTACAAATTTACTGTGTTAAAATTGCCTATATTTAGGTTAAATTAACAGCCGGTCTTCCAAGGTTGTGTATAAAAACCTGTGGACTGAGTTTTGTAGGAGTCTGAGGATGTAGTTTTTGGCGGGAAAATTAAATGAATGTGACCCTGATATGACCATTACGCACGCATCATTAAATCACGCGCACATAGAACAGTTTAATGGCAGATATACCCTATAATTTGCTAATTAATTGGTCATCATAATGATATAGGCAACATTAAGGCAACATTTCCTTAGTCACACATTTGCATATCTATTTCCATTTCGGAATATTTGAGAAAAAAAAAAACTTGTATATTAAAAATGCTTAATTTGGCTAACCAAAACTTAACCCTTATGTGATGTTGGTGAGGTTTTTATCCACTCTGGGGTGATTTTGTGTATTAATATGGCCATAGCTTTTTCTGTGTTTCCGCTAGCAGAATGATTTTTGGTGACAAATCTTATTTTGACACATATTTTAAGAAAATGCTTTGCAATTTTGAAAGAATGACACACTCATGGGCAAACCTACTACCTTTTTGTTATGTTTGAGATTAAAACATCCACTATAAATGTGACTGCTGTAAAAAAAATAAAAAATTCTTTTTACATAAATCTGTTAATGAACCTCAGTCCTGATCAAAACTACCTAATTGTGTAGAAAATTACAGGATTTTAACTCTTTAATTGCCAAATTCATAAATGATGTCACTGATTTGGTAAAAAAAAAAAACACACACAAAGTGACGTATTTTCAATATAAAAAGTAACTGGACTGTATTTTAAAAAACTTTTATCAAAGTCTTGGAAATGTGAAACAACATTGCCATTGATGCATTGTTTTTGATTAATTTTCATTTGTTTCTCCCTAATTTACTCTTGGTGGCTGTTCTTGCCCCATTGACTTCCATTATAGCCACATTTTGATTTATTGAAAAGCCATGAAACCATATAATCGATTGCTGGTGGTTTTTTCCTGTTGGGAACTGGTTAAAACTGGTTTTACTGTTGATCATCGGGGGGCGCATGTGCGGAAAGTATAGTAGTCGTGTTTTGTTGAGCTGCTCTCTGATAACATTGAATTTCGAATATAACTCCATATTTCGTGTCTTTATTTTATTTAATAACTATCAGTCATATCTTGGATCTATTTTTAATAGTTGGAAGTAGGAGTTTATTTATTTTTGTAACTTTTTGGGTGTTTTTCTGGACTTTTCCTGATCTAGAAAACCTTAAACTGTTGATCATCATATTAGCACTATTAACCCTTTAGATAAGTGTGATTAAAAAAATCCAGTCCACAAGTAATTTTTATATTGAAAATACGTCATTTTGTGTGTTTTTTCACCAAATCGGTGACATCATTTGTTAACTTGGCAATTCAAAAGTTAAAATCCTGTAATTTTTAAAAAAACATTTAGTAGTTTTGATCAGGACTGAGGTTGATTTATATGATATTTTTATTAATATTATTCAATTAGTTAAATATTGACGCATTAAAATGATTTTGTTAGCTGTAAGATTCATGGTCAGTACTCATACATTACTGTTTTTGCTTTAGGTGTGGCCATTTACAAGAGTCTTAACATGTCTGAATTATTTATGAGCATGCTGCCATGCACTTATCCAATTCACTCTTGTGCATCTCCAGTGTTTCGCTAGTCGTAGGATGTTAAAGATGCACTTGATGGGTCACTTTCATTCATTAATTTTCCTTCAGCTTAATTAGTCCCTTATTTATCAGGGGTCACCACAGCAGAATGAACCGCCAACTACTCTGGCATATGTTTTACACAGTGTATGCCCTTCCAACTGCAACCCAGTAGGATTGATGGGTCACTTATAATAACTTATCTACTTACAAGTGATGCTCTTGAGAGGAAGTGACCTGAACGTCTGACTGAAATCCTTACACATGTCATGACTGCACACTTCACAATTTCACTTCACATCAAAAATCTCAATCTAAAAACAGAAGCAGTGTGGCAGAAGACCACGCTGCCCATATAAAGCAAACCACATCACTGTTTTCTTTGTATACACGCAGTTAAAAGCCTTGACAGCTCAATTGTCTGGTTAATGTTGTAAATGATAAATATTTATGTAGAAAGCCATACTGTTTGCCACCCACAGATTCCAGTTCAGCTACTGGACAGATGCAGATTCTTCTTAGTGTCAGCCTAGTAATTCATTGTAAGCATTGGGATTCCTCAGTCTGTTTATAGTTCTACACTAATGCCCTAGATTTGAGATGGGGAAAATAACTTGGAGGGGGTGGGGGGCATGCAGGAATATTCTCCCTTTTTAAATTCAATTTCAAGAGTTCACACTTAGCTGATGATTTATAATAAGCTTGTTTGGCATGCTGTCCCGGGAGAGAGCCCTGAGCTCAAGGCATCCTCAAGCCCAGGGCTCTCTCCCATTCGCAGGGCAAGAGGGGAGATTGATCTCATAAACTCCCCGTCTGGTTTGGCTAAGGTGAACTACTATGAAAAGGGAAAATAATGATTCTGGGAGCTAGACAATAGTGCCCATTTGGCTTAGTCTGTTACATATGATGCATATCTTTGGATTGTGGGAGGAAGCTGGGAAACCAGGAAACCCAGGTGAAACCCACGTGGACACGGGGAGAACAAGCAAACTCCGCACAGAAACGCCAACCAGCCCGACGTTCTTGCTGTGGGGCAACAGTGTTAACCACTGGGCTACCATGCCGCCCAATCTAGGTGAAAAGGGGGAGGAAGGAGGGTTTCTTCCAGACAAAGATATTTGTGGCATGAAGATTGTTGTTATTTATAGTGACTTCAAAATCATCTGATTGGAGGATCATGATTAGCTAATGCGGGACTGGCTGTGGTAAATCCTGAGCACATGATCCTCTCAAAATTAGTTTTTAAACAATCTTTACTTCTTTAAGGTATTTGCTAAAAATCTGATTATTATTAATATTTACTGTTGATCATTAAAGATTGCCACCAATTTTCTATATAGACTAAAATATTTGATTATTAAAACATCCAATAATATGAAAAAACATCTTATGGCATCATTATTTGAATTTTCTGTCGTTTATGTGTTTTATTCATGAAGTAAAAGTAAATGTTCTGACTTTTTGTCATAATTATCCTTTTTATCATAATTTGAACTTAAAAATCTTGACTTTTTGTCAACTTCTACTTTTGTCATAATTTAGATTTCGTCATAATTTTGACTTTTTTATGGTAACTTTTGTCTTATTGTTTAATTTTTGGCTTTCAAAGACTTATTTTGGCTTATTTGCTGGCAGCTAGCTCTCTGCAACTGAAGAGCCCACTGAAGCTAAGCAGGGCTGCGTCTGGTCAGTACCTGGATGGGATCCCAGATGTGAAAGCTAGGTTGATGCCAGAAGTGGTATAAGTGACACCAGTAGGGGGTGCTCAGCTTGCGGTCCCTGTGGGTCATAACGCCCCAGTATATTGATGGGGACTCTATTCTGCTCAGTGAGTGCCGTGTTTCAGATGAGACGTTAAACTGAGATCCTGACTGTTTGTGGTCATTAAAAATCCTAGGATGTCCTTCGAAAAAAAGTAGGGGTTTAACCCTGGCCAAATTTGTCCACTGGCCTCTGTTCATGATGGCCTCTTTACCATCCCCATATCATAATGCTCTTCATCACTTTGTCTCCTCTAACCAATCAGCTGGTGGGTGTGGTCTGGTCAGTGGCGGATTTAGGCATGGGCGATCGCCCAGGGTGGCATCTTGCTAGGGACGGCACGGGGAGACTGTGCAAAAAAAAAAAAAAAATGTCCCATAGTAAAAGCATTGAAATACGATTTACTTCATGCAAGTGTATTAATTAGAGTGGCAATCCCAGAATAAAGACGTTAGGGGCCATTCACATTCGGCATCTTTTGCACGCGCAAGTTTGTTATTCTCTATTTAGAAAACCATTCCCGCACGCCTCACACGTACTCCTGTGTGAATCTCGGTTATTCGCATGCACGCAGATAAAATATGTGCCGCTCATGTGCTGTGAAACCGGAGAACAGCCTTTTATGTTGAGTTGTCAACATGCAGCGAGTTTTGCAAGTTGACAAAACTAAATTTCATGTAAAATGATGATGATGATGTTACTTTCACTAAGCATGGCTATAAAGCAGAAAGGAGGGATAAAGAGTCAGGGAGGTAAGACTTCATAACATTAATTATAACATTAATTTTGGCCATGAGTCGGGTCTAAGACAACAGATAATTCTATAAAACATTTATTTTTTTGTATTCTATAAAATTGTCATAATTCATTCATTCATTTATTTTCTGCTTAGTCCCTTTATTAATCTGGGGTCGCCACAGTGGAATGAACCGCCAACTTATCCAGCATATGTTTTACGCAGCGGAGGCCCTTCCAGCTGCAACCCATCACTGGGAAACATTCATACACACTCATTCAAACACATACACCACGGACAATTTAGCTTACCCAATTCACCTATACCACGTCTTTGGACTTGTGGGGGAAACCGGAGCACTCGGAGGAAACCCACGCCAACATGGGGAGAACATGCAAACTCCACACAGAAACGGCAACTGACCCAGCCGAGGCTCGAACCAGCGAACTTCTTGCTGTGAGGTGAACATGCTACCCACTGCACCACCATGCAGCCGTCATAATTAATATTCATGCAAAAGATTTCTTAAGTGATCTTAACATATCACTCTAGTTGTTACATTGTTTTCCAGTAACATTTAGGATTGATTTATTTATTTAGAATAATAATTGTATAATAATAATTAATAAATTGTTATATTTATTGAAAAATAAATATAACAATATAAAGGAGGGGGTGTGTGGTTCGCCCAGGGTGCCATTTAAACTAGAACCGCCACTTGGTCTGGTGCAATATGGCTGCCGTCGCATCATCCAGGTGGATGCGGCACACTGGTGGTGGATGAGGAGATTCCCCCAAAAAATGTGTAAAGTGCTTGGAGTGTTTAGAAAAGCGCTATATAAATGTAAAGCATTATTATTATTATGTTAAACGTATTTCAGGGTTGACAACATTTGATTGTCATAATTTTTTTTATCTCAGATTTGACCATTTGTCATAATTATGACTTACATTCTAATTTTAACACGTTACAGAATTAAACGTCACAATTTTCACCTGTGTCAACATTTGAATTAACAAGATAATCCATGCTCTGAGGTTTTAAATGCAGCCGCCGCCAATCATGATCCGCCGTAATCCGCTGCACCTGCGAATAATTCGGAATTATTCGTAACAGCGATGCTTTGAGCAAGGTGAAGAAAAATGAAAGAAACTCAGACGGTAATACAGAATATTAAAAGTTTTATTCAATATCTGCTCCACGTCTCATATCTCATATTACGAGATTGTTTAGCACAAATAACCTGGTTTACATTAGACAACAAAGTAATTTGACAATGCTGAGTTTATGATTGACAATGAAAAAATTAAACAAACAACAACAACATGCATTTACAGTCATCATATCATAAGCCAACACTCTGTTCGCTTCTCAGATTAATCATTTGGCAGTGTAACACAAAGCTTAATTAACAGCTGAACAATCAGGATTTTTCCAATTAAATTAACGACCCATTTCTTATTTAGTATTTAAAACTTTTCATGACCCAACACTGGACTTTTCAATGGCCTCAAAAAAATCTATCATAAAATAACACATTAATAAAATTGATGTGTTTTGGCCACATATCAGTACATGTTGCACATTCAAAAGTCTGATTCCTCTGTCAGAACACAAAACCAATCAATCAATCCGGCTGTTATTTGTGTGTATAAGAAAATAGTGTTTCTATCCTGCAGGTTTACCAGCGTGCAGGTCACTGAAGTGCAGTGCGTTGTACAAGTGTGTGGCTGGGCATCATATTAAAGTGCTTCTGATAGTCCTTCCAGTCATAGACCGTGTACAGTCACTGATTGTACATTCACACTACAGGCTCATCCTTCAGTCAGATACCATCACTTTCTATTTGGTTCTTGCTCCAGAATGTTTAATACACTTCTGGGGTTTTTTTTAGAGAGAGATTTGACGATCTTCCCTTTGGCTGGCGGAAGCACTCTGAGTGGACAAACTTTTGAAAGAAGAAGCCCTCAAATACCTTCCTTTTCTAAACATAGGGGTTATTCGGACTGTGTTGTACAGTGTTAAATAAATAATACATGTTATTTACTGTACAGATCACCCCATCTACACACTCTTATATCATTAGTTTCATAGGGAATAATGTAAACATTCAGTCTTTGCGAGTAAATTGTCACTGAACACAAACTTTCTGTAATATTAGTGTGCTTTCTGAAGCTTATCTATGGTTCTTTTATTATTGTTTTTAGTCATGCACTGACGTAACCTTAAAGGGATAGTTCACGCAAAAATTAAGTTCTGTCATTTATTCACCTTCCACTTGGTTCAAACCTGTCTGACCTTTATTTTTTCTTTTGTCAAACACAGAAAGACATTTTGAAGATTGCTGAAAACCAGCAGACATTTTTTCCGGTTTAATTACTGATGTTCAACATTCATAATGATTTGGAGCCACTTGAAGGTGAGTAAATGGCAAAGAAACTGTGTTTTTTTGAGTGAGCTATGCATTTACAGTTAAAACTTTGGGGTACTCATTTAACCATTCAAATGAAATGTATTCTCGCATCCATCTGCACCTCTTTAATTTATTTTACCATGCCAACTTTCACTGCATAGAGATCACAATCACAAACTCCAATTCCATTGCAGATATCTTATTAGAAAGCAAAAACACATCCTGTGTGAATAACCGTGTGTGAAAATTCACCTTATCAAACGAACACTAGATCCAAAACACCTTTTCCCCCCCCAAATCTCTTGTTTTTCTTCATTCCTCAGTTTACTACAGGAACGGATGATAAATAAGAAAAAGAAAATCTCCAGATATTAATAACTGAACACAATTATGCAATTGAAACACTAGGATGTGTGTGCTCGGGGTTTGATTTGAAGGACTAATGTGAAAAGCAAAACCGATCTCTCACATAGCTTCATAGCTTCTCCAAAACTGTACTGCCTCTTGTAATGATTTTAGACCAAGCAACACATTCAGACAGGAAACGTTATGGGTTTAACACATTATATAAATGTTTAAAGCATGTACATCGTTGATGTTTGGAGGTGCAAATGAGTATATTACATGTTGAGATATATATATGTATGTATATATGTGTGTGTGTGTGGAAGAAAGGCACTATAAAACACTGAGGCTGTTTAGGTTTCAGTGTTCAGGAAGGTACAAATCTAAAAAAGATATTCTATTTGGACGACACTATTATTATTATTTCTCCCTAAAATAAACCTGTGAAATATTTAGAAAAGCTCCGGAATTAATAAAGTTGTTACAAAAAGATGTTTTTAAAAAGAAAAATCGATTTTTCTACAAGTGTTCCAGTTTATTCAATACAGATTTAGCAGGTAAAAGTACTTTAAAACGACATTTTTTCTACCAGACCAAAGACCGAAGGCCTGGCTATTTCAAGAGCAGCAAAATTGAATCCAGTTGTTAGACGCTCTGCTCTACATATACATACCTGATAGGGACATTGAAATGCTTGGAATACTACAAAATGATTGATGTATATGCGTCACAGTGCTCAACCAGTTTTGCAGGGCTTTGAAGGGACGAGTAGCTCCTCTTTTAAGAGTCTCAGCGCTCCGGGGGTCACGACTCTCTCGAATCCAGCTTACTGTACTTCACTCTGGTGCTCGTCAGAGTTCGCAACAAAAACGGCAGCTGGTAGTTTCGAGGCACGATGCCACGCACGTTAGTCTCAAAGTACTGAAATGGGCCGAACCACCACACACGAGAGAACATGTTTCCAGTGGATTTCTCCTTTAGAGCCTAGAGGACAGCAGAGGAGAGTTTAGAAATTGAGGTAAATGAAATCAACAGCTTTCAGGACTTGGATCAAATGTAAATGTTTCTTTAAAAATGTAATTTACATATGTAAAATATAAATGTCTTAAATTTCAAAAACTAAATTTTAGGCCTTAAAAAGTCTTAAATTTAATGAAATATTGTCCTGTAGGACTTAAATAATTTTAAACACATCTTAATATTCCTTTGTTCATGTAAAGCTACCGAATCGATTTAACATATATCCAATAACCAACAATTCATTTCAATAAAACTTTTATCAAAACTCTATTTATGATTAATACTATAACAGTTTGTTGTTTAAGTTTTATTTTTAGAGAGTTTTTTAAGTTAGTATGTACACAACTAGGGTCTGCTTGTTTTGACACGTTATTTTAAATATGTGGCTAAGAAATAACTAATTATAATTAGTTTTTTGAGGGGCAAGTAAAAAGAATTCTGCTGGGCCATCAAAAAAATTCTTAGCATTAAGCCCTATAGAAGTCTTAAATTTAACTCTTGATGGTCTTAAAAAGATCTTAAATTTGACTTGGTGAAACCTGCAGAAACCCTGTAAAACATTTAGTATGTTTCAGAACTCTAAATTTTCAATAACAGAATTTCAAATAAAGTCCAAGCACCCAAAATGACTCAGATTTTGTACCATATTGACATAATGGTGTGATAAAAGACAGAAGATTAAACTCACTTCTACATTAGGGGCTTGAAAATGTTTACAGCAAGTGAAAACAAAAACGCATGACTCCTTTAAATAACAATCAAAACAATCCATGTTTACACTTTACAGTGTTTTTTCTTCATAATGTCTTGATAAATGTGTTTTATATTATATATTTAGAATATTATGAATTGTTATTTTATCCATTACTTGTCCCGTGTGCAATGATTTGGTAAATCTTTAAGCAAACTATAACAAAATTTAAATTTCCAATGGAAACTGTCTAAAGAAATTAGTTTGTGATTATTAATTATGCTTTATTACAATTCACCGACCACAATAAAAAGATATACAGTATAATATTAATGCATTCGCAAAGCATTATATGTTTAAACGGAAAACTTTTCATTTTTTTTTGGTGGTAGTCTAGATATAATTAGTTTTAATGTTTCAAGTATTAAAAAAAAGACAATCAGCTTCTAATAAATTGTTTAAATATATGTTTAAATATTTAATATAAATTAAAATAATATAATATGTTTAATATATAGTAATATATAAAATGTTATGGCATAAAATAAAACGAATTTTAGACTGCAGTGAAATCTGATGAGTCTTTAATAAAGATAGAGCTAGCTGTGTAAATAAGAAAGGCATATAAATACTGATTATCACTTAAAACGAATGTTAGAAAAATGATAGAACCTGTAATTAATTAAATTTAGTAACTAAATTATTTAGTGAGCGTTGTAGTATGTAAAAAGAATTACATCTATGACCTAAAAAAATATGTCATTAAATGGTGCATCAAATTTAAGACACTTCAAGAATGTGATTAATAATGAATGAAACATTAAGCACAGATCCACAAAGAAATAATCAATTTGAAACTCCACACGTACCTGCTGATTGGCCATTGTGTGGTACCACCAGAAGAGCCGTGTGGTCATGAAATAGGCCACCACCACATCAATGGTGTAGTGATCATGAGCTAACAAAATACAGAAGATCCCGACCGCACTCAGACACCAGCAGATCGAGTGATACCACCAAAACCTCCGTGGAGAGTCTGTCACACAATAAATAAATATAGAAATAAATAAAACCAATCTGTAATCATTTAAAGTGCAAAAGTGCTCATGTTTTATGCATGCTAGACGTTTTACCCCTTCATGTCCACTAGATGGCAGCATTTGCAAAATCACAACAGCATTCACAGGCTCTAAATCACATTCGGTCTGCTTAAGTTGACCACTGTTTAGCCCCGTTTAGCCATATAACAGATTAAAGCGTTTTTTTTTTTTTGTTTTTTTTTACAAAATCATGATGTTCACTACAGTTCTGGAGTCGCTGCATCAATATTTTATGGCAATTTGAAACCTTCAAACTCAGTGTTAGAAGTGCCAATCTAATACTAATTCAGTGTATGTAAAATGCACACAGAAATCATCATGAATTCCATAATGTTTCAGCATATTCCAAACTGGTAACTCCAGTACTGAAACCTGCATTTAGAAGTGGAAAAATAATGTGCAAGTACATATTGTCATTACAAAATGTATTTACGTAATTCATATTACAAAAAAAAAAAAATCTGTTGTTACCAATGTCCTGTTACACAACTGTACTTATACATATTCTTCAGCTGTTGTTACACCAGTATTACGCATGTAGATACCATGTAATTATGTGTACATGTGCTGTGGTTGCATGCTACTTGCACATCTAGCCACCATGTACCAAGTTCACAGGTATAAGTGAAACGGGGTTAGTTCACTCAAAAATGAAAACTGTTATTATTTACTCACGCTTGTATCAATAAAATCTTGTCTTCAGAATACAAATTAGGATATTTAAGATGAAATCCAGGAGCGATCTCATCCTGCATAGGCAGCAAGATGTACAGTATAATTTTGTCCATGTGACTTTAATGGAATCATACAAAGCTCCAAGAACACTTTTATGTGGCAAAAATAAAAGGTTTAAAATAAATAAATAAATAAATATAAAATTTGTTTGCCTTTGTCTTCTCTTCCATGACAGGTAAGGGTGCATGTTTACTATGGGCGATGTGACGTATTGCCATTATAGTCAGCAGTGCTACAGATAATTGCCATATTGCCACTTAGAAGAGAAGACACTGGTGGCCAAAGTCATTTTTACAGGTTTTTCAGCACACAAAACTGTTTTTGGAGCACCGCATGGTTACAGTTTAAGCACTGAAGTCTCATGGAATGCTTTGACAATGCTTTTGGTTTCTTTTTTGGACTTTGAACATCTTGGGACTGTCACTGTCTATGGAGGATGAGAGAAAATATTTTTGTGTTCTGAAGAGAATGAAGATCTCAGGGGATTGAAACAACAACTGAATTTTCATGTCTAGGTGAACTAACCCTTTGATATAAAATGGGACCCAATATTTTATTAATTTATAAAAAAGCTGAATGATAAATGATACTCTTGACTTTTGAGGCATAGATATACTCAATGGCCACTTTATTAGGTACACCAGTCCAACTGCTCGTTGACGCAAATTTCTAATCAGCCAATCACATGGCAGCAACACTATGCATTTATGCATGTACACATGGTCAAGATGATCTGCTCCAGTTCAAACCGAGCATCAGAATGGGGAAGAAAGGTGATTTAAACGACTTTAAACGTGGCAGAAGATTGGAGAAACATTCCCTGGTCTGATGAGTCTCGATTTCTGCTGCAACATTCGGATGGTAGGGGCAGAATTTGGCGTCAACAACATGAAAGCATGGATCCATCCTGCCTTATATCAATGGTTCAGGCTAGTGATGGTAATGTAATGGTGTGTGGGATATTTTCTTGGCACATTTTGGGCCTATTAGTACCTACCTGAGTATTGTTGCTGACCATGTCCATCCCTTTGTGACCCCAGTGTACCCATCTTCTGATGACTACTTCCAGCAGAATAAAATGCCATGTCATTAAGCACGAATCATCTCAGATTGGTTTCTTGAACATGACAATGAGTTCACTGTACTCAAATGGCCTCCACAGTGACCAGATCAAAACCCAATAGAGCACCTTTGGGATGTGGTGGAAGGGGAGATTAGCAGCATGGATGTGCAGCCGATAAATCAGCAGCAACTGTGTGATGCTATCAGGTTAATATGGATTAAAATCTCTGAGTAATTTTCCAATACGTTGTTGAATCTATGCCACGAAGGATTGAGGCAGTTCTGAAGGCAAAAAGGGGTCCAACCCGATACTAGCAAGATGTACCTAATAAAGTGGCCAGTGAGTGTATACATTACGATCATCATTTTTAATAATATTGCAGCATAGTGTCAGCATATATTCGTACCATTTATCGTTCTCTTTATCAGTTTGGACTAAGAAACTGTGACGTCAGACATAACAAGCGGACAGTGCGATCTGATAAGTTTATGCAGGCATGTGTACTTACACTCTTTAATAAAAAGGTATGTTAGTGTCAGCATCACTGTGTGTCCGCTGTAAAGATAATCTCCACATAAAGCATGAGAGCCAGTAATAGAGAGGCCGCCACCTGCCATCAATTTCATGACCCGTCGTGACTGAGCCTCCCAGTCACCAAATAGCTGGAACACAAACACATGTATAAGCATACACAAGCACAAAAATCTGTATAGATAACCGACATTTCCTTAAATTATGGGCCAAATTTACTGAATAGGACAAATTAGCACAAGATGGCAATCTCATAAAAGTGCTGTTGTGAGTGGAAAGTTGTGCGAATGAGCGCGGATGCATCAGCTAATTTCTAAAAGCCTGCATTGACCGGCATAAAGGTTTAGTTTCAGGTTTATTGTCCGTCAACACTTACCTTGGGGGAGCACTTGAAGTGCATGCCTGGCACAGGAAGCGTTGTAACATACATAGTCACACATCTGTACAAATATAGAGTTCCCACAATGAAAAAGAAGCGGCGGCCGATTATTGACCTGCAAACAGAGAGAAATCAGGTTCAGAGCCAGAGGACTATCATAGGATGAGTCACATGCTTTAAGAGTCTCAGTGCTAAAGCAAACAGTCTAGACTCTTTAGCAGTCACAACAGGAGTTAAATTAAGTTGTGACTTTTCAGACGATGCTGCCAATAAATCAACTGAACAAACAAGAATGAGCTCTGATTAGTGGCTAATACAGTATTTTCATACTTTATGAAGGATGTAGGTGACTTTCATCAGTACAACCATGTGCTGTGTCCCAATTCACATACTTATACTAGGCCCTAAATGTATGCACTTTTTTTTGTAAAGGAAAAGTATATACTTTTGAGTGTGTAACAGAAGAGTATGCAAGCTTTGGGACATACTGCTTCCTCTTTAACAGATCGCTATGTTGCTTAGTTACATCCCCTGTCAATCATCCACATTTATTTCATATTTAATTACCTACATTATTGGAGAAGCAGCAGCAGGATAATCTGCCATTCATGAGTCTTTCATTCAGAGAAATCTTCTCAGGTCTTTGGGTAATTTTGCATTCAGACGTTAATGTCCACTCCAAACATATCTTGATATAAGTTCACATTGTTGTTGCAGATGAAAGATAACACGGAAAATGCGGTTTAAATATGGTCTAGTTGGCTAGAAATTGATTAACAGTCATACAAACAACTTTACTTTTGAAGCCTCTCTACTTGACGGTTGGTCTCGCTCATCGGTCATTTTTGTAGTTTGTTTACACTTTTCACCCATGTTTGTAGTTCTAATCAATTTCACGTCCAATGTGCAATGTATTGTGGGCAATATTAGCAGTTAGGTATGGACACCTCTACACTTCGAGTTTTTACCAGAAATAGTAAACCATCCAGGTACCTTTTGCATACGCTTTTCAACATACTATGGTTTGGGACATACTAATTCGATTTTTGAATACTATTTAGGATGGATAGTATGCGAATTGGGACGAAGCAACAGTGATTTCTTTCACCTGAAACCGAGCTTCTGATGCATATAACGCAAGTAAATGGCTGTGGTGCTTTGACAGTCAAAGAAACATAAGCAGACAAAACTAAATGAATATTTTTGCCTCCTGACAATGAGTTCTTGACAATCAAAAGATGTTTCTAGCATGGTTACCACATTGTTAGTCTAAATTAGCATGTGGGTGGTACATTTCCTGAATCCGCACATAGCTACCATGGTTACCATGCAGAAAGTTCGAGCAGTTTGCTAACATGCAAGTTGTTAGCATGATAAATGAAGGTCACAAACTGGTGGATGTATAACCGTTTTGACTCCCTTAATGAACATCTATGGGATTCACAAAGATCTGACCATACAATTTTATAAAAATAATAAGTCTTATCAGTTAGAAGAAAAAGCATATCGAGTCAGGGCATCCTGAACCTCAGTTTAGTGGCTGTAGCTTGAAAACTTTAGAAGGAGATACGGTTTCAAATTTTGTCTCAGAATAAAACAAACTAGCTTAAAGGGTCACGAAACACCAAAACACATTTTTTGAGCTGTTGACAGTCATATATGTGTCCCACACTGCTATAAACACTATTAGGACACATATATTTCACTAAAAAGTGAAAATTGGTTGTTTTTGCGTTATTTCGAGCAAATTCAATCTTCTGGTTTGAAACAAATTTTTAAAGCTGCGTCACGGCGATTAGATACTTGTGTGTAATCCAGCATGGAGAGTAGATGTCTGTACCTGCGAGTGCATTGTGACGTCTCTGAGTGTGCGGCATTATTTCATGAGAAAGACTTGGTTCAAACCAATCAGCGGCATGCGGTGCAACTTCATTAATATGCATGATAGCTTCAGAGACTGTTTTACCTGTTACAGTGTTCAGACGAGAGAGAGACGCCACGTTGTGTTGCCAAAACAAGTGAAAGAACGAGAATTTGGAGACACGGGTCGTCAGTGTTGCATTTATTATTGTGCTGCATTTATTATTGTGCTGCAACGAAAGTTTTGTTTTTATTTCCCCGCTATGAGAGCGCAGCTGGACTTACGTGTGGATAATAGTGCACGCGACAGAAATGCGTTTGTAAGGAACATTTTTACCCGAGAGCTTTTCGCATCTGGAAATGATGAAATCCAGATTTGCCGCTCGTCCCCTTTTAAAATAGACACGGCTCCAGTTTGTATTGATTGTTCTGTGTCTACAGGTTTGGTAAGTGTGTGTGAGAGCAGTGCCCTTTGTCTGTTCATTCAGATGGCAAAGTTACTTCTTATCGTCAGCAGTGCTCTTTCAGTCTGCGAGTGTAAACATGTAAACACGGCAATCAAATATTGACCGTCATGTAGAATTTTCGCCGCATTTTGTGACAGGATAGTCTAGACACACACAGCTTTCTGACGCTACCTACCGAGTGCATCTAATTTACAGAGAAATGCGGAGGATTTTTTTCTCCTATTCGCCGTGCGGTATCAAATACTCCATTAAAACTCCACTGTCCAGCAGTTCCTCGCTTTCAATATCTTGTTTGACACGGGGGATATGCAGGAAATGTTCCTGAATAAAAAGTGAAAGTGCCATACTGCAGTTAAAGTCGACAAATTAATAATTTGGCTAATAATTCGATAACTGATGTCCATGTAAACAGTCACTGTCTTTCTCCCTTGCGTCTGTGTGTTTGTGTTTTGCCTCGCGTGTGCCCAAATGTAAACTCCTATATTTGCAAATCCTTCCATCTTTTCCTACCCCGACACTCCCACCTAAACAGAGCTGGACACGCCCACTTTTCTGACTTTTTCCAAACTAGAGGTGTGAAAACACCCTGCTGAGACAGGGGGGTTTCGTGGCCCTTTAAATAGGACTTCAGTATGTTCACTTTTGTCAAGCTAGCATAATTAATTACATTCTTTTAAATATATACGAACAAGGACCATCCCACAGATTAAAATAAGTTTTGAAAACAAAACAAGGTGGCCTCTACTGTGAACAAAAGGGCTCTTGAGGTAAAAAAAAAAGAATTGAGAAACACCATTTATGTAACTGACCTGTGTTTAAGAAGAAGCCACTGAGTAAACCACAGTCCCACAAGCAGCATGCCATTGATCTCGCAGATGGAGAAGGCCCACTCCACACGATCAAACAGATCAAAGAATTTATCCGGTAGAGGCGGCGTCTCCTCTTTGGGTGGGACACGCTCGTGCACCACTGAGATCATAACTGTAGTCATGAGGAAGCAGCACAGAGCGTACAGGAAGGCCACACCTGTTTTGAACCACTCGGTGGGAAACGGCGTTCGCTCCTGCTCAGACAGTGAGGGGATCAAGATGCGAACCGGTTCTGAGAGCAAGCCGTTTTTTGGAGCGCCGTTGACAGTTTTGCCATTGCTAATACTACCATTGGCAAGGATGACACCAACGTGACCGTTGGCGTGGTAACTGTTTTTGTGATTGTTGCCCTTGTGTGCCTTCATGTGACTAGTGAAACGCAAAGTCTCTATACGCTCCAAAAGTTGTCGACCACTGTCTCCAGTCACTAGGGACAGAGGCAAAGTGTTAAAGTCCTGCTCAGAGAGTTGCAGGAGGGCAGGACCATCCTTTTCACGCAAGGCTTCAGTGTATTCCTGCATGCCTTCTTCACTCAGCCAGTCTGAGACATCACTGGCCGTCCACAGCCTCACCTCCTTCATGTTTAAATGAGAGAGAGAGAGTAGATGGGCCGTTTCAGGAGGTTGAGCCCACACTCAGCAATCTGGTGCTCCGACAGCAGTCATAGCGTCTCTGGGACATTGGAGGAGAGTATATGGGAGGTCCACTTTTCACCCCCTCCTCATCTCATTTTAAACTCAGTAACTCTGGCAGAATTTTTTTGTCTTGAGGATGATGAATCCCGAAGGACAAATGTATGAACCTGAAAAATAAAAGCACATTTGAGTTAGCTAACAGATCGTAATTTGTGTGCACATCACAAGCAGACAACCTTTTGCACAGTTGCCCTATGACAGTAAAGCAGGTCGCACACCAGACCGCGCCTTATTCTTACATTGTTTTCTAGACCTTGCTACGCAACACAAACAGATGATGAATGGCAGTGCCGGTGTTCATAACCTTAATGAAAACTAGGGATGGGCATTTCTGACCATTCTTCATTTCGATTAATCCACAGGTTTGACAAACGAGTACTCGATTAATCGGGGCGGGGCTTAAACAAGGGGCGGGGCTAGCGTGCGTCATAGCGACAATTAAATAACATTCAATTAAAAAAAAAAAAAAAAAATATATATATATATATATATATATATATATATATATATATATATATATTATTTAAAGCCCTGTTAAAAATGTTGATAAAACAGGATTCAGAAAACAATTAAATCAGCGCTGTTTGGTTATTAAAAATCACCATCAATATTGGTTAACACAGTAAACATTTAAAGAAGTGTAACAAGTGGCGTATTTAGTCATGGGCAATATGGTCGATGCCCAGGGAGGCACGGGGAGAAGGTGCGAAAAAAAACGAGCCCCAGTAAAAGCTTTGAGATACGATTTACTTTATGCAAGTGTATTAATTTAAAGTAGTAATCCCAGAATAAAGACGTTAGAGGCCATTCACATTTGGCGTATTTTGCATGTGCAACTTTGTTATTGTCTATGTGCAACTGAAACAACGGTGGTGAAAGCAAACTGACGCATGCATGCGTGCAGAAAACCATTTCCGTGCACCTCAAGCGGTGCTCTTTTCCCGGTGTACATGCACGCCGATAAAATACATGCCGCTTATGTACTGTGAAACCAGAGTAACTTTTATGCAGAGGTGTCAGCACGCAGCGAGCTTTGCAAGTCGACAAAACTAAAGTTATAATATGATGATGATCTTATTTTGACTATATGGCTATGAAGCAGAAAGGAGAGATGATGAATCAGGTAGGTAAGACTTAATAACAATAATTCTCAGCCATGAGTCAGGTCTAAGACAATAGATAATTACATTAAATATATTTTTTGTATTCTAATTGTATTTAATATTTAAGTAAAAGATTTCTTAATAGATCTTCGCATATTACTCCAGTTGTCTAAATGTTTTCCAGTTACATTTAGGATTGATTTCTGTTATTTATTTAGAATAATAATTGTATAATATTAATAATAATATTATTATTAATAATAATTATTTTATTTATTTCTAAGTACATTTTTAAAAGCAGGTGGTTCGCACCGGGTGGCATTTAAACTAGAACCGCCACTGATGTGAGGCTACATGACGCATTGTAAATAAAATTAATCATAAAGCCTAAACACAATATGAAAATGTTATATTACAAATTGTGTTTATCTACACAAAATGCATGTGAGCTTGAACTACATGCCAACCAGAAAGTGGATGCGGTTCGCAGGGCGCTTTAAAACAACGGCAACTGAAGCCGCGCAGAAAAAAGAAACCAGAGTTATTTTACAGTATGTAAAATACTGTACAGTATGTAAAATACTTGGATATGTGTCTTATTATTACTATAAATATTTTGGATCCGTTTTTAAAACTTACCTTATTCTATATTGTTGACAACAACAATAAACACACATGATACTCTGCAATTCAGTTATTTTATTCAACTAACATTTTTACCAAAACAATATTTTACTTCAGCAGCATCACAATGTGGATCAAAAAGGATTTTTTTTTTCAATTGTAAAAGGTTCGCAAAAATAAAGTTTCACCAAAACTTACGGCTGTTAAGAAGCACATAGTCTAACTAAAATTATAAAATAATTTGGCTGCGTAAACTTAAAATAAAAATAGCCTGAATATTTTTTATCACAGCTATAAAACCTAAAGATTAGGTAAAATAACATTTCTTTCAAAATGATCAGTCGGTGCTCGGTGGAAGTAAATAAAATAAAGCCGGCCTAATTTAACTATGCTGCTTAAACCTAAAACAAAAACAGCCTGAATATTTTACCATGCATGGCTAATAAAACTTAACACAAGGAAGGGCTACATATTTTTATTCAAAAAGATCAGTCGGTCTACATGCTCCGACGAAAGCCGAGTGCGAAGTTTATTTACAATTAGACCGGCGCAGAAAAAAGGCGCTAAGCAGTCACAGAAATTGCAGTCAGGTACCAATGGGCAAGGCTGCTTAGCCTTGCATATCGAGACTCAATTACTTTGCACCACAATAAAGGATCCGGGTTTAGATAGATGCATGGCTCCCTTAGCTTTCGATTTTGGTGTCATCCGGTGAAACATTACTCAGCCGAAAGGTAGGCTAGTCCTTCCCGAAAAGACTGTCAATATACGGCGCGCACATGACAGCCGCAAGTTTCACACACCAGACCCGCACATTCGCATGGTATTTAAAATGAAACTATTCAGATGGCGCTCTGTGGCGCGGCAGAAAAATGAACAGTGTCCTGAGTCGTGCTGGGCACCGCTGTGTATGTTTAGAATTCTGAAATGCGCTGCGTGGCGCGACGCAGCGCTTCTGGTATGTGACCCCCTATATCTGCTCTCAGGTCTTGTCTAGACCGCAACTCCCTGCAGCCATAACCAATCAAATATCAAACTACCGCCCAAATACCAGCATAACCAATCAGAACGATTGAAAGTAATTTAATTTTAGAGCCAATCGATCATCGTTTTCATGCTCGATCGTCGCTGATGGGTTCGATTAATCGATTGATCGAATAATTGTGCACATCCCTAATGAAAACAAAGTTTGCAATTCTAAAAGACGTGGTGCTTCATGTCCGATATGAGACCCCCTTAATTGAGGCATTGCAGAGAAAGGAAGTCACATAAATTGTTGCATATAAGAAATCAGAGACCACTCACTGAAAGAATGCAGTTAGTAGTTTTGTTTGTTTACACTGGTAAAATAGCATAACACATATGAAATATATATAGTTCTACTACTCACAAAAGCTACCTTTATTGCCTTTAATGTATTGTCAAAAATACAATAAAAACAGTAACATTGTGAAATATTATGTCAATTTAAAATAGCTTTTTGCCAAATCTACAGCAAAAATGGGAGGGTTGACATGTATGAAGTGAACACGAAGTGTTTGGGGAAAATCAGTTTTGCGAGGGAATGCAAAACATCTTTGTGAGATAACGCAAAAACTTAAAAATATATATCTTCCTATCACTCAGGTTTTTTTTCTCTCGCCAATTTTTTTCTTCCACCATTTTTTCCCCCACCATCAAGTCCCTTCCGGGTCTCCGTACAAATCCCCTGACTTTAACTGGATATATTCTTCTCAAAATAAAGTAAAAAAGCTTTTTTCAACATTTATAATAATCAGAAATATTTTATTTTGCGGCAATCAGAAAGAATAGCAAATCTGTATATTAGACCAATCATTGAAGGTTTATGATTAATACAATGATTAGTTCATAGTATTGGTCATATTTTGACTTAAAATTACAAACAGTCATAATTTTATAACTGTCATATGATTTAGTTTTTATTTTTAAAGCTTTGTATGTTAAATTTCATCTCTGAAATTTAATTTCAGAGCTGTTCATTTCGGTTCACAGGTGGGGAACATGGGAAATAAATAGCAGAAAAATAGAAATATGAAAAATAATATCCCGTACCAAGAAGTGGAGCAATATTTCTCATCTTGTCATATAATCACAAAATCATAAATTGTAGCTAATCATTCAGCTGTACAAATACTATCAATAATTTCAATTGTGACATTGTAAATCAACACAACAAAAACAGACAGACATTATACTTGTTACGTAACAATTACCAGACACACACACACCCAAAATCTTCGTAAATGCGGATTATGACTTGTGCTGCCAAGCTGTAACTTGTATGTGTGTGTAATTGTGCAAACAGCAGAATATAAACAGAAAGCAGAGATAGAGATAGAGAGAGAGAGAGAGAGAGAGAGAGAGAGAGAGAGAGAGAGAGAGAGAGAGAGAGAGAGAAAAAGAGAGAGAGAAAAAGAGAGAGAGAGAGAGAGAGATTAAAAGTCTCTGACTAAACGCTATGTCTAGAAGACCTTTGGTTATTAAATCAGCTTAGGGGAGAAAATACACTCACACATGCACAACGCAAAACCAGTCAGCATTAAGAAAGAACAACAACAACAACAACACGAAGTAAATAGCAACTTGGAAATGATCCCAAACATCCACAGGACATTTGTCAGATGACCAGCCAACCATTAGCTTTCTTCCTTTTAGCAAATAGAAATCTCTTAGCGCTGCTCTTAGTGAATTGACCTGTGGGTAAGAAGCAAAGCTGATTTAGTTTTCAATTTTACACAGCATGTTCTCTCTTTTTATCCTCAAATGCCACTTTAGTTTCCTTTTTAGGGTTTGGTAGACCTTAATTCTTAATGATGTCACTAAACCACATTTATTTGCGGCTTGAATGAGGAAGATTCACTTTATATCAGCTTATTAGTTTCCTTATTTAGGTAAGTAATCATGTTTAGTAGACATATATGTGAGGGACATAAACAACAGTGTTACAACACTTCCCTTATTGAAATATCGGCTTGCATTTATGAAAGTGTAAAAGTTCTGCTTATTTGGGATGTTAAACAGTAAGAGGTCAAGTTGCAGGCTATGACCACTGAATTCTGTAGGCTGTTCTCTAAAGAGTTATATAAACTGTTACATAAACAATCTTTAAATCAGGACACACAACTCCAAGTCCTCATGCAATATATCAGCCAACAATAGTTTTGTGATTAGTTTTTGCCTCTCTACTCAATACTACTAATAGTCCTAAAACAATGGACTTCGGTATAAAACAATTAATTATTAACAGAGAGTTAATAATCGGCTGGTAATTATTGATGCATTAACAGCATTTACCAGTTTTTCCAGTGAGTAATCAATGGTAAACAGTGTATTGTGATATTTAAAATGAAGGTTAGATTTTCTTTTTTAAAGCAATAGCAACACTCGAGAATATTTCCAGATAGACATTATCAAACACTGCTGCCAATGTATACAAACCACACTCACAGTCCTTCCCCCTTATAAAATATCCCAAGTAATTGACATCCAAAGCAACCATGAATGGAAAATGACAGTATCATATACAGGAAGAAATCAAGCGGATGTTGGCTAGCTTGTGGGAGAACACCCACGTGGATAAACACAGACTTCAGCAGATACAGTACAGCTGACAGTACAATATAAAAAAATAAAAATAAAAAAAAATTCGGAATAACTGATAAACAAAACCTTTATTCAAAGTAAACGGCAAAATCCTCTCTCAAACACTTGACTTTCACTTATCTTCAGCTGAGTGTGCCTTTCTTTTATCAGATGTTTACCTTTGAATGTGAAGTGTTTTCCGTGAAAATGATAAGTAGTTTAAACATGCTGTAACAATAGTGTAACATTGAGTTGTTAGCAGGTTTCGGTCATATATCAGTTCAGTGGATCTACAGTTTATATGGGTAATTCTTTGAAAAGTTAATTGATCATTAATGATCATTTTCTAAACCGCCTACTTTCAACACATTAAGGAACAATGAAATTATACAGGAATATCTTGAAAGTTTATGGAATTTAAAGTGATGCATTTGTAATAAACGCCTAGGAATCAATTGACTGACCTTTTCATCATAACAGTCCAAACAGTTGAAAATAAGTAAAAAAATGAAAATAAGTAACATCAAATACCAAAACAACATTTCTTATGTGGAATTATTAATGGTATGTGATTTTTATCTTGAATGATTACTTCATGATTGCTCTTTTAACCATCAGCAGACATTATAGAGTATGTAAAATTTGCTGAGCAAAAAAAAATCTCACATATATAACAGTCAAAAGTTTGGGGTCAGTGCGATTTTTAAATGTTTTAAAATAAGCTTATTCTGCTCACCAGGGCTGCATTTATTTCATTTTATTAAAATTGTGAAATGTTATTGCACTATAAAAAAAACTGTTCAAAAGCAGTTTATCATTTAATTTAATAATTTATTCCATTGATTTTTAAAGATGAATCGAGTCACATGCCCCTTCAGAAATCACTGTAATTCTAAATAATTAATTTATTCATTCATTTTCTTTTCGGCTTAGTCCCTTTAATCTGGGGTCGCCACAGCAGAATGAACCGCCAACTTATCCAGCATATGTTTTACGCAGCGGATGCCCTTCCAGCTGCAACCCATCTCTGGGAATCACCCATACACACTCATTCACACACATACGGACAATTTAGCCTACCCAAATTACCTATACCACATGTTTTTGGACTTGTGGGGGAAACCGGAGCACCCGGAGGAAACCCACGCGAACACAGGGAGAACATGCAAACTTCTATAGCCCCTGTAATATTAATTATTATTATTATTAATATTATTAATGGTAATGGTAATAAAAGCAATAATAACTGGAGTAATAATTTCATTTGAAACTACATACAATAAGAAAGCAGTTATTTAAAATTTTAATAAATATTTAACAATTTCTTTACATTCAATAAATGCCGCCTTGATGAACAGAATAATTTTCTCCAAAATTATTAGTCCCGTTAAGCTAATTTTTTTTCAGATAAGTCTACAGAACAAACCATCGTTATACAATAACTTGCCTAATTACCCGAACCTGCCTAGTTAACCTAATTAACCTAGTTAATTAAATGTCACTTTAGCTGCATAGAAGTGTCTTGAAAAATATGTTGTAAAATATTATTTACGGTCATCATGGCAATGATAAAATAAATCAGTTATTATAAATTATTAAATTATTATAAGTTAATAAAACTATTATGTGTAGAAATGTGTTGAAAAAAAAAACTTCTCTCTATTAAACAGAAATCGTTTTTTTTCTTAATTTTGATAAAATTTTTCTAAAATTATATTTATTAATAAAACACAATCAGAATACAAATTTAACTACCTCATCTAAATGTTCTTTTTTTTTGTTTTAAATCTTAGGGTAAAGAAATTTTGAATTGCTTACAAAACAACTCATGCAGGTACAGTGATAACATTAACAGTGACAACAACATGTTTATACCTTTTAAAAATTCTGCTATTTTCAGCAAATTAGACCAATGTGTTTTCCAAATTAGCATTTTTGTATAACTCAAACATGCATACATAAATGTACTGCCAAGCATGTATAAAAATTAATGTAGCTGCTCATTCACCAGAGTTTTGATTACCTCTCACTTTACCTCCTCATAAAACAAACATGGCCTCCTAACACACCTGGCTTAGTTTCTACACACAAAAGGTGGTAAATATTTACAGAACACACATACACACGTGACTCCTAAATATGTATGCATACAAAAGGGGGGAAGGTTAGAAATGAGAACAGAAGAGTTTTAATCAGGCCACTGCAATGCATACGTCACAGACACATTGTCTTCATTGTTTTTCAGTATGCAAACCTAGGTGAGGACAGTCATGTGTCATTGGTGAAACTTATATAACGTCTGACTTGCCTGCTACTGTCCCACAGGAGAACTATAGTCCTTAGCCAATATTACTGTATGTAAAGAACAATGTTTGGCCAAAAAGCACACATTGTTGTCTTTAGTAACTGCATACAGTAGTCGGGCACTAGCACACACATAGGCTTGTGCAGGTCAATACACAAATATAACAATGAAGCAATCCTTCTTGGATTCTAACAGTGTGTATTGGAAGGAAAGCCCGAACTAGTGCTGCACGCATACGAACCATAAAAATGGCATTTTCACAGTACTTCTCTCTCACCACAAAGGGACAAATATTTGCTTGTGCAAATATTTTTGATAATCTGATCCTTTTAAAAGAGTGAAGAAATGTGATGAAATGACAGCAGGCTTCTTCGTGTTCCTGTTTGATTTAAAAGTTTCATCACTTCAGTTTTTGTTCTCACACTCTGATTTGTAACTGAACAACCAATCAGATTGCACAGCACTTCACAATGGCTGACCATGACCTTGGTGTGCCTTTACAGCAGCAATACGCCATCAAAGTGTGACTCAGAGGAAGACTGTAAAGGTTTACTGTGCTATTAAGGAACAGGTAGCGGTTTTATATTATTTTATCATGTTGAGTAAGAATCCATTTTGTGTGCTTTTGGCAGTTGTTCTAAACAATGTTTTTCCAAACAAATTTCAGATTTGCTAAATGTTGACTTAAGCTTCATTAGCTAAACTAAAACTTTTTTCCTGCACACATAATTTATGCTATAATAATGTACATATATGGAAAAATTAGGTCCCTCATATATCCAGCAGCATGCATCTGAATTGGACTAATCAGCCCAAATATAATGCATAAATTATCAGTTCATAACTTATTTTTCTGGGGTGGCACGGTGGCTCAGTGGTTAGCACTGTCGTCGCACACCAAGAAGGGCACTGGTTGGAGTCCTGGCTTGGCCAGTTGATCTTTCTATGTGGAGATTGCATGTTCTCCCTAAGTTCGCGTGGGTTTCATCCGGGTGCTCCAGTTTCCCTCACAGTCCAAAGACATGTGCTATAAGTGAATTGAATAAACTAAATTGGCCGTAGTGTATAGCCCCTTTCACAGAGTGATACCGGTAAATATCCTGAAAATTTCCGGTAAATTCAAAAAAGCACTGTTCACACAGGTAAGGACGTTATGTAATTTTTCTGGAAAAGACCATTCACACATCTATTCCAAAATACCGGTAAATTCTGACATCATTAAAGAGAAATGAGCTCTAAACGGCTGCGCTTGTATTTGTAAACATTTGACTACATTACAAACTCTGTGGATGGATAAGTATTGTGAACAACTTCGATGAAAACATATGAAGGAACACTTTCGCATGTCGAGATGTATGTAATATGTGTGTGCTGGCGCTCATTGGCTGCTTCACGTGCACACGCGTCAAGCAACTGAAGCAGAGCTTGAAGGTAAACAGACCGCGGTTTATCATAAGCATTTTATAGAAAATTTTTTACACACTTGGCATTAAGAAGGAACATAAAAACTTTATATGACTAACATCTAGCAGCTAAATGTGTCTGGAAAAATATTTAAAGGCTTTTATTTTCATTAACAGTGCAGATGTGAATGCGTCTGAATGTTCTGATCGTCTAAAGTAGACGTCTCACGTCAGCGCGTTCTAATCGTGATACGCTCTTTCCAGCAATTTTCCTTCTGCGTTCACACAGAGCAGCATTCTGGCAAATTACCGGTAATGTTACAACTTCTCTTTCCGGAAAATTGCTGGAAATTTTCCAGAAAGGTCTGTATGTATGGAAGAGGCTTATGAGTGTGTGTGTGTGTGTGTGTGTGTGTGTGTGTGTGTGTGTGTGTGTGTGTGTGTGTGTGTGTGTGTGTATTTAGGAGTGTATGGGTGTTTCCCAGTACTGGGTTGTGTAAAAAATGAACAAATAAATGTATTTTTCTATCAGGCCTAAAATGATAACATAAAAAAACATATTTATCAGCTGATACAGATGTTTAATTCAATTCAAGTTTATTTGTATAGCTCTTTTCACAATAATTATCGTTTTAATGATATGGCTGCATATATATTGTATATTATACCTCTAAATGAGCCAGTGAAAGTCTTCAAAGTCGATGTGTATTCATGAGCTTTCAAACTCCAGTCAACTCACAAAACATTCATTTCTATGTCACTATATCCAATAGGCTGCTTTAAAAATAAACAGTGTCAGTTTAACTTAAGACCAGAATTACAACTGTTATAAAGCAACTCGTCCATGTGTTAAATCTTTTTTTCCAAGTGAATACAATAAACCTAACCATATTATTACAATTGCATGTGTTATTAGCGCCACATCCTTCATTTATACACTAAGTATAAGCCATTTGTTTGACAACACATTCTCTAAATCAGTGGTCCTCAACCACCGGTACCGGTCTGTGGATCAATTGGTACCGGGCCGAACAAGAAATCATTAATTATTTTCATTTTATTTATTATCTGATTCAGAACGATCTTTTATTTTGAAAAGTGTGTTATTTTGAAAAATGATCTTATTCTCTCGGTTACCTCTTGGTCACTTGAGCAGCAAAATTTTACCCACAAGCAGCAAAATGAGTAAGAAACAAACATCTTTGGAAAGTTTCTTTGCCAAGCGGAAAAGGCCCAGTAAAGGACCCGGGGAACTGCCAAGGAATGGATCTGCAACCCATTTGTCAACAAATCAGGTGAATCCGCTATGGCTGTGCAAGAAGATCAACTGATGGAGATCCCAAAGGGCGACAGCCTTTTAGAGGGCATTCGCATATCGCGTCTTCGCGCAAGTTTATTGTTTCCAATGGAGGTGTGCGACTTGTGCGCACAAGCGGAGTGATGTGCTTGTGCCTTCCAGACACATCCAGTTGAATGAATCCAGCGAGCACACCGCGAGTCACATGACAAGAACTGACCGATCAGCCTTCAGCTTGTATGGAATGTACACATTTTGGTAGACTAAATATCTCAGACAAACACAGAACAGCCAAACACTGCAGTGCTTTATAATTTTCTCCATAAATAAAACTCGTATCAGAGTGACATCAATGTTTTACGGCCTAGAAATCACGGGTGATAAAAAGGTTGAGGACCACTGCTCTGAATTATTGTCATTTCACATTTCCTTTAGATCATACTTTTATTTTTGGTTTACTTCGAACTTGCATAGCCTACACAGAAACTAGTATATTTACACATTAAGGAAAATAGAGCACATTTTTAAGAATCTAAATAACTTAAGAAAACTAATCAAGTCACATATGCCATTAAATGCTAGTAATTTTGTAAGAGAGCTATAACAAAAAGGTCAATACTCTACATCTTACGACACCAAATCAAAGGTCATGCAATAGAATCTTTTATGCAGATTCATGTGTGTGAAAGACCATTTGCACAACATAATCATTCAGACATATCATCCTTGAGAGATTTAGTTTCTCTACTTTCCCACTAGCTTGTTTTTTATTTTTTTACATTTTAGCAGGTTATGGAAAAGTAAATATTTCTTTAGAGAAGCAAAGCAAACTATCGACTTTAATCTCCAACTGAGCTCTGCCAGAGTGTGTGGATTTTTCCATTAGGAAACATCTTGAGTGTCCTTCTCTGTGACTCAGAGATGAAATAAATCATTTCGCTTTACCATGAGGAAAATCAAGTTAATCACAGACCTCAAAAGCATTAATTCATCAGCGCTTCTAAGACTAAGACCAACATCATTTTAATGCTCTCCGTGCTACCCTGCCCTACATATTCAGCCCACATCCTCCTCATAGACGTGTAGCTTTACATAGCGCTAAGCCTGAATCTGCCACAGATACTATTTTTGTTGTGTTTATTTTCATTTATGCATTAGGTAGACGCCTGTATTCAACGCTACTTATAGTATAGTTTTACATTGTGCCTGCTTGTCAATCCCATTGTGTCAAGCTCTGCAGTTGGGGGCATTGTTTTTTGATTTACATGAAGAAACATATATTATGATAAAAACATATCTATATATATCTATATATATCTATATATATCTATATATATATATATATATATATATATATATATATATATATATATATATATATATATATATATATTAGAATACAATATTTTCTAGAGTTCGAGTTATTCCAGGAATGGGTTATTATTATATCTATATTATATATGGGTTATATTATATTTTGTCATCTTTTACTCACACTTTTGGTGTTCCAAACCATGCTTTGCTTTCATGGTGGAAAATAAAAGTAGTAATTTTAAAGAAAGTCAGTCTTTGTCCACAAAATGAAAGCCAATGGAGTAAAAAAATGTACTCAGTTGAAGGCAAATTATTATTTAACACACCAAAGAATTTTTTCAAAGTATCACTGTATTATATTATTTCTTCTGGTGAAAGAAGTCTTATTTCTTTTAGTTTGGCTGGAATAAAAAACGGTTTTAAAATCATTTTTAAGGTCAATATTTTTAGCCACCTTAAAAATATTTTTTTCAATTGGCTACTGAACAAACCATGGTTATCCAATCATCTCTCTAATTGAATTAACTAGCTGAGTTAACCTTAACCTAGTTAAGCATTTAAATGTCAGCTGAATTCAACACTGTAAAACCCAAAAAGTTTAAGGCCCCGTTTACACTAGTGCGTTTTCGTTTTGAAACAGCGTTTTAGATCAAAAAGATCTTTAGATCTCCGTCCATACTAGCGTTTCATCCGGCGTTTCTAAACATATCTCCGTCCACACTACTCCACCAAAAATGTATATCACGTGACCATTCGCGCACTCTGGGCATGCGCGTTCAAGTATAAACAGGAAGCATGTGTCTCGCTCGGCATTTGGTTATTGTTAGTCAACAACCGCTGGTTGAACGATGAACGCGAGCGATTAGCGAGTGCTCGAACAATAGCTTGCCTCTTGCGAATATATGCAGCTGCTGTAGTAAAAAAGGCAGAGTTTAACTGCACAATGGCGCCTAAAACAGACAATAGTGCAAACAACGCTCCCATTTCTGTCAATGTTGTTACAGTGAAGGCTGGTCTGCCGTCTTCTGGTAGCGTTATAGTCATGTGATAGGGGCTTGACAAATAGGGGAAGGATAAGCAATGAAAAGCCCCAATCAGGTAGCGAATCTCAGCAGCCACGCCTCCGTTTTCAGATGTCTCCGTTTTCCCCCATCCACACTGAGACGGAGCAGCAGCGTTTTAGAATGAAAACGACCTCTCCAGCGTTTTCAA
Source organism: Danio kyathit (assembly GCA_903798195.1). Lineage (NCBI taxonomy): Eukaryota > Metazoa > Chordata > Actinopteri > Cypriniformes > Danionidae > Danio > Danio kyathit. Next base: position 29,151,367 of record LR812535.1, on the reverse strand, counting down.
AACGCTTCGTTTTCGGGGCTCGAAAACTCCCGCGTGGTGTGGACGGATGGTGTAACCGTAGCAAAACTTATGCGTTTTAAAACGAAAACGCATTAGTGTAAACGGGGCTTAAGGGCCACGAAACCCCCCTGTTTCAGCAGGGTGTTTTCACACCTCTAGTTTGGAAAAAGTCAGGAAAGTGGGCGTGTCCATCTCTGTTTAGGTGGGAGTGTCGGGGGTGGGAAAGATGGAAGGATTTGCAAATATGGGAGTTTCCATTTGGGCACGCGCTGATTTTCAGAGGCGAGGCAAGACAAAAACACAGACGCAGGGGAGAAAGACAGTGACTGTTTACATGGACATCAGTAATCGAAATATTTGCCAAATTCTTAATTTGTCGACTTTAACTGCAGTTTGGCAGTTTTCACTTTTTATTCAGAAACATTTCCTGCATATCCCCCGTGACAAACAAGATATTGAAAGCGAGGAACTGCTGGACAGTGGAGTTTTAATGGAGTATTTGATACCGCATGGCGAATAGGAGAAAAAAATCCTCCTCATTTATCGGTAAATTAGATGCACTCGGTAGGTAGCGTCAGAAAGCCGTGTGTGTCTAGACTATCCTGTCACAAAATGCGGCAAAAATTCTACACGACAGTAAAAGTTTGATCGTAGTGTTTACATGTTTGCACTTGGAGAGCAGCATTTACAGCAGATCTTTCAGTCTATAATATTGTACTATAATATTGCAGTGATATTAACATACTGTAAACTTAATAACTAAATCATTTTGACTATGGTATGTCCTTAAAAACTGAAAGAGCACTGCTGACGATAAGAAGTAACTTTGTCATCTGAATGAACAGAGAAAGGGCACTGCTTTCACACACACTTACCAAATCTGTACACAGGACAATCAATACAAACTGGAGCCGTGTCTATTTTAAAAGGGGACGAGCAGCAAATCCGGATTTCATCATTTCCAGATGCGAAAAGCTCTCGGGTAAAAAATGTTCCTTACAAACGCATTTCTGTCGCGTGCACTATTATCCACACGTAAGTCCAGCTGCGCTCTCATAGCTGGGAAATAAAAACAAAACCTTCATTGAAGCACAATAATAAATGCAGCACAATAATAAATGCAACACAATAATAAATGCAACACTGACGACCCGTGTCTCCAAATTCTCGTTCTTTCACTTGTTTTGGCAACACAACGTGGCGTCTCTCTGTCGTCTGAAAACTGTAACGGTAAAACAGTCTCTGAAGCTATCATGCATATTAATGAAGTTGCACCGCATACACAATAGAGCGCGCTGATTGGTTTGAACCAAGACTTTCTCATGAATTAATCCCGCACACTCAGAGACGTCACGATGTACTCGCAGGTACAGACATCCACTCTCCATGCTGGATTACACACAAGTATCTAATCGCCGTGACGCAGCTTCAAAAATTCGTTTCAAACGGAAAGAACGAATTTGCTCGAAATAACGCAAAAACAACCAATTTTCACTTTTTAGTGAGATATATGTGTCCTAATAGTGTTTATAGCAGACACATATATGACTGTCAACAGCTCAAAAAACGTGTTTTGGCGTTTCGTGACCCTTTAAGGTAATTTAAACCATTTGAAGAAACCGATTGCAACAAATCATTTAAGTTCAAAAACGAATCCTAATGAGTACTGTGAACTTACTCCATTTAAGCTAAAGTAATGAGGTATTTAATTAACTCATTACCTTCAACACTGAGTTCAAAACTCTTTTCAAATGAGTAGAATTAACTTTCAATAAATTTTAAGTTAACTACACTCATTTCATTTGATAAAGTTGACTGTTGGGTTTTACAGTGAAGCTGAATACCTGTAAAAATGATGCACTGTCATCATGGCAAAGACAAACTAAATTAGTTATTCGAAATTAGTTATTAAAACTATTATTTTTGAACTATTTTTTTAAACTTAATTAAACAGCACTTGGGAAATATTTGAAAAAGCATTAATATTTCACATGAGGGCTAATAATTGTGTCTTCAACTGTAAACAAATACTACTGAACTGAATTGCATGCATAACTAATAAATAAATAAACAAAACAAAGACATTTTTCAAAATATCTTCCATTATGTTTTCCTACAGCGGTTGCTGCACTGAAACTTCTAGATTTTTTCTCCACATTTGTCACCCCCTTCTTTTTCTCTTTAATTTTTTTAACAATGTTAGAACTTGTGTATTAGTAGCACTTCTTGTTTGTAACGCCTCTTCATGAGGACTTAATTAATGCCTTCCTCATTTTGTGAGTCACTTCAGACAAACGTATCTGTTAAATTAATGTGTCGACTTTTTTAATTTTTTTATTTTATGTCAGCTGATGTCAAAGAACCATCTCAATGCAAATGTGCTGTTAAAGCATTTACATATTAGCTTCAAACTTTGCTTGAAACCCCTTTTGCTCAGAAATTGTAAAAGAATAAATTACACAAAATACAAAAATGCTTATTTAGTAGCAACGTGTGTAACATGCTTACCTAACTTTTGATATTTCCTCTAAGGAAAAGTTTCATTTATAGGTTGTTTTCAATCACGTGGTTCTGGTGACGCGCGAAATTCTAACTCAGACAGAGGAAAGTCTGTATTTTAGCGATTTATACCATATTTCAAAGAAGATATAAATAGAAAATAACCACATATGTTGGGCATGATTCTTATATCATCAAGAGGGCCGAGTTTTCTACTGAACTAAAATATATAATTATATTGTTGCTGTGGTACAACACAACTGTAGTAATAAACTAATTATTTAATAGGCTTCAGTTTTCTTCGCTATAACTATACACCATCACAATGCACCACAGTTTACACTAACATTACAGTATTTATTAGTTTATCAGTTTACTATACTACAGTATATTCTGTAGCATTCATTAGCAAAGAGTTGTACACATTATACACTTTACTTCGGGGTTAAAAAACATGTTTATTATAAATTACTATAGTTTTTCCCCATGCGAATATCTTCCAGACATCGCGAAATAACAAATGAAAGCATGCAAAAGCGTGGACACATAGTAGACATTATTATTTATTTATTTTTGTAAGGGGAAAAAGTGCTCCACAATAGTAACTGTCTAGTTTTGTCGCTGGGGTTGCATTTCTTTTTTGTTCGGTCGATGAACTTACCATCAACCAACATTCACCTCTGCTGAGCATCTCAATGTTTACGTTACGGTTGTTTATTCCACCAAAACGCCATGTAAAGACTTTGATTATTGCAAAACAAGACAGAAATTTCATTACAGCAATTACTTGGCAGGGTACGTTATTCATATTCCCCTGGATTTTGTATAGGTGTGGTAATGTTTGTATTTGATTTTTATATAACACATTAACATATATATACACATAGTTTTGCCTGTATATAATCTTTTTTAGTGCTGTCAAACAAATTATCGCTTTCAAAAAAGTTTGTACAAATGGATGTATTGAATAAATGTTTATTACATAACGACTTTTCTTCCGTTTGTCAGCCAGTTTCTTGAACTTTCCCCCCTTTATGAGCAAAAACTTTTGGAAGTCTATAAAAGCTGTTCGACGTTTCTTATTTTGGCAGATTTAAACACTTATAAACAACATAAAACAGAAACATTTTGTATGTTCTGATAGCGATTCCTATGTAGAAGAATCACTTCCTGCCCTCCATCTGAATTTCAAATGAAGTCATGTAAAAACAATCTATAGTAAAGTTGAATTTCTAGCAGGAGTCAGCTGAAGGTCTTGTTTTTTCCCCACAGCTGGTCTTTGTATATGAATAAGGAGTAGGAAAAGCGGTTACTCTAATCATCATTTTTCCCCCCTTCAACCTTGAAATGAACAATTTAACTACTGTTATTTAAAACATGTACTCCTCCTTTACTGTGACCTCAACAATACCCAATCTCAACTCCTTTTAACACATTGGACTCTAGTACGGTCTCCCAGGCTTACCAGTTTTAAAATTGAATGAATCTCATTAAATTAATTAATGTTTGCAAAACCATCCCGAGCAGGAACTATCTGACCTCTAACTAGCAGTCTTTTTTGTCCCATAAAGCACAATCCAACCTGCATGTGATGTGTAATGACTCAACCGCAAAGAAATACTTCCTTGAATGTAAATTATGTGCTACTGTGCACTTTTCCGAATTTCACTTTATTCTTTTTCTTCATTAGCTTTCTTTTTATTTGGCTTGTAATACAACAGATTGTTTAAAATAAATAAATAAAGATAAAGCAGGTCACAGTGAGTACTGTAATCCCTGGACAGTTTTGTAAACATTTGCATTGGCTTACACTGTTCACTTAGAATTTTTTGCCCACAGCACAACAAACCACTGAGAAGACACACACACACACACACACACACACACACACACACACACACACACACACACACACACACACACACACCACACACACACACACACACACACACACACACACACACACACACACACACACACACACCACACACACACACGTTTGTTTTTGTGAAAAGTGGGTACATTACATAGGTTTCCATTCATTTTATAAAGATCAATACTCATATTTCACCTGCTTTTTGTAATACCCGTGTCATACCTATGTCATTATACAGATTTGTGTCCTGATATGTCACAAAAACACGTACACACACACAAACACGTGCATTCGCACTATTCACATGGCAGCATCTGCAATGTAGAATTGGGATTATTATAGTTGATCAGTAATGAAGAATGTACAGTGCTTACATTTTACATTATTTGATTATTCAATAATAAGGACAGGACAAAATAGTGATATGGATGAGGTTCTTCTAGTAATGGCGGATCAAACGTATATCAATGTTGCAATTCTAAGAAATATATATGCTGTTAATAAAAGAAATACATCTGATAACTTTTTGATGTATTTTCCCTCTTCATTTAAAAAATGATATATTGTGGTGGATGGTTTTCTTGTGATATATCGTTGATATCGTGATCTTTTATTATGGGGACAAAATATCATGATAATATCGTATCGTATTACTGTACCTGAATATCTACTTATTTCACTTTTATGTTTGCTCTATCTTATTTTTTTATTCCTGCAATTTCTTTGATTAATTCCTTTACAAGATTCATCCAATTAAAGTTAATGACTTAAATCCGAATATAGCTATTCAAGTCTTCTGCCGAAATTGTATTTATATTGCAATATAAATTGCAGCAAAATAAAATATTGCAATGTCAGTATTTTTTTATATCGCGCAGCCCTAACACACACACACACACACACACACACACACACACACACACACACACATATATATATATTCTTACACCAATGGCACAAACTAAAGAAACTAAAACAAACATACATTTCCACAATTTAAATTAAAATAATTTGTGCCATAAGCAGGGATAATTAAGGCACAATTAAGCCGTTTGGACTATCAGAATTTTCAGTGAATCAGTCGAGCAATAAATTGACTCGGGTTTTGATTCAATTAAAGATGTTTACCAAATTCTCATGCAGTAACACAGTAAACTCTGATCAAAAAAGGAGTTTTTACGTCCTTCTTTCTTTCACTGTTGTATCTCATGATATAACTTAAAACAGTCCAATAAAGGTGGAGCAAACCATCATGAACAAAGAAGTAGGAGTGAAATCAGTGAATGTACACAACTAAACATATAAGCATATACAAATACATATGTATTGGAGCACTATTAATAGATTATATTAAATCAAATTATGGCTCTTACACCGTTGATTACATTTTTAATGCTAATGTTAAATTTTAATAGCCATAAATGCTACAATTACATTTTTAGACTGAAATTCATTTTATTTTTAAATCATATTGAAATGTATTTATTAAATTTCTAATATGGAAGAAAAACTTTGAAGTTTTAATTATTTAATTTAATTTATTATTTATTATTATTGGAGGTTCATTCTGCTGTGGCTTTTTTTTATTTATTTATTTTGTTTTATATATATTTTTTGGCCTTTTTTGGCTTTATTAGACAGTAATGAGACAGGAAGCGAAGTTGGAGAGAGAGAGGGGGGTAGGGTTGGGAAATGTCCTCGAGCCGGGATTTGAACTCGGGACGCCCTGATGTGCTACTGCACCATGTCGGCACACTAACCACTATGCTATTGTGCCAACATCAAACTTTTATTTTGATGGGCAGCCATGAAGTTGACATTCTATTTGTACATTCTACGATTTTTACATAATTTGATAAAAAATTTAAATGGTAAAATGCTGCTGACGTTACAGTTGTGAGATATTGATATTTTTTCCGATAACAATAAATTGATAATATTTTACTGCATGTGTTTTAGTGCTGGTAAATGACGACACTAAAACTACCATATTATCTATTCGGTCAGATTTTACAATAACGATTCTTTTATTTAATGTATTTACTCATGTGAACGAAGAATGAACAATACTTGTACAACAATTATTAATCAGTTAAACATTTACAACTGCATTACTGAATCCAATGTTGTGCTTGTTAACATTAGTTCATGCACTGTCAGTCAAACTAACAATGAACGACTTTATTTTCTTTAACTAACATTAACAAAGACGAACAAATACTGTAATAAATGTATTGTTCATTATTTGTTCTTGTTAGTAAATAGATTAACATTAACTATTGTAAAGAGTCACCACCATTCATTCAAACTATTCATTTAATATGGCTGATTTAATTAGAAATGAAGTGAATCCTTCATGAATAGATCGTTTTACAAAAGGATGTTTGGCTCAGATTTCAGTAACGAAACTGAAGTTTGCTCTGGCTTTCTTTGGAATTATTTTTCATGGGTGAAACAGGAAAAACAGGCAATGCAGTGTCTAAAATTACTCATTAACCTTTTGTTTTATAAAATATATTTGAAAAAATGACACTCGTGCTGGTGTGTGATATTACTGAAGTAGATCACATCTTATAAATAAACATAAAAACCCAGGTGGGAAAGTTTTCTTTTTTTGCTTTCATAATTTTAGGGGATTTCTAACTGCAGAGGTTTGGTCACACAGTGATTGCTTTTGGATTGTCAAGTGATTGTCTTTATCTGCAGTAAGTGGAATACTTAATAATGTCAGCTTACATGTCATTAAAATATCAATTATGATATTATCGTGCATTAGGTGACTTCTATATCGTGCATTAGGTGACTTCTATAAATGAAACTGCCACTTATTCACACTGACTTCATTTTAAATGCAGTTTATTATTCACAGACACTAGTCCATATCACAGGTCATGCTTTATTCATTGCCAAATTACATAACATTCCACACTATACTGAATTCCAAGATTCCACCCACATTTACTGCATGGTAGAAATAACAATGCAAAGTATTGAGGGCATTTGGACTGATATTTAAAAAAAATTACAAAAATCTGAAGCATTCTCTAAAAAAAAAAAACAATCTGAAACATTCTATAAAGTTGTTTTTGCCTCAATATACTCAGCTTGTGCTACAGCTTTAGCCTGCACAGTTTGTTAATAAGATCAATCTCTAATATTTTAACCTCCTTAATATGCATTGAGTACAGTAATCGTGTATTTTTATGCATGTGATGAAGTGAAGTGTGTAATCACTGCATTTACTGGTTGAAGACACGCAGGAATACTCTAGAGTCTTGCAATTAAAACCACATCAAAACACCACCTGCCAATGAAATGCACGAATAGAAGCTTGCCTAACATTTTATACTAAACAAATCTGCACAGTGTTACATGTTGCAGATTGTTTGCATAGCATTAGAAGATTCTATACTAGACTTAAAAAGAGAAGCAAACAAATGATTACAAGACAGCGGTAACATGGATGAAAAGAACTCTAACTTTCTGTATCTGCGTGAACTCTAAAAGCAAGAGGGACCTACAAATATCTTCCATGATATAGTGACTACTAATTGGCCCACCCATAAAGAAAAAGGCCCATGATGAATGTTGTTATTAACCTCCCTGGGATATTGATGACAAAAATACAGACCTCCTCCTATAATTAGACTGTATGACATTTCACATTAAGTAGGACAGATTGTATGAACAGGGAAAAAACAGGGACTAGAGAACGTGTGTGTCTGTAGCTACGTTTCCATCCACATATTTTTACGCGCATTTTGGATATGTGCATAAAAAATGTATGCACACAACTGAGTAGGATAAACTTTTTATTTGATAAGAAAAAATGTGCATAAACCACGAACTATGAATCGAAATTCAGACATTCAGAACCTATAATCGATCTAATTTTTTCAGGTCATAGATAGTAGACTCATTTTTTCAAATAATCATAAATACTAGATAGTGTGTGTTTCCTTCAATTATTTTCAAATCAAGTAATGCACTGCTAAACCACTGATAGTCTACATGGAGCAATTTAATTGGTTTAAAAGTCAAATCTGAATGAAAACGCTTCATATAAACACCTAAATCTAAATAAAGAGAAGGGTGGGATAAACCTTTCTGTAAACCAAACAAAATAAAAATGGTTAAATCAACTACTAATATGCACTAATAATTTAATTAATTTGTTAAACAAAATACTTTGCTTTTATGTCATGATTCGCCACAACAAACATTCTACAAAGCTTGAAACAGCAGATAACACACCTGTTCATAGCATGAATGACCAGCAAGATGCTACGCATTCAAATGTTTAATTTCCATTCTAGGTCACTAAGAAGCCATTTACACGACAACGTTTTCAGCAAAAAACAGGATACTAAATGCACTTTGCCTGTTCATTTACATGAGAATTGTGTTTTTGTTACGTGTTTTGTGACGTTTTGTCAAGTCTGTGTATGTAAACACCCAAAAACCAGTCTTTGAAATCAATGACAACATACTAGTATTGTCAAAGTATCGGGTTCGGTACCAATAAGTACTGGAATTTTAAAAACATCCATTTCCCACTAACATTTGAGAGCTGTTTAGCATGTACCAACAGACTGACTGACAACAGAAATTACTGTCAATGGCTGTGAAGATCATCAGTTCTTCTTGAACGATGTTCACCGAGTGCAAACATGATACATAGGAACTGGAGCATTTCAAAGCAGTGTCAATCAGCTGGTCTGTCTATGTGCTGACATACAAGCGATTCGCTGATGGATTGACTGAACTTTGTGGCTTTGAAACGCTCAAGTGTCCGTGTGTCTGTGTTTATACTCTGTGAACAGCTGTGAATTGATGACCAATCACATGAATTGATAAGGCCAATCACAGTCAATGGGGTATATGCAAAAAGAATTTTAATTATAGATTTTTAAATTTAATTTACGCAATTAAGATCTGATTTCTTCAAAATAAAAAAAAACAGTGATCTTCACTGCCTGGCTGAGATGTGATATAAAGTGGGTATCAGACCAAACAAGAAGAAGCACTGCATTAAATGATATTTTAACCAGGCCATGTCTGTAAAATATGGAAGTTAATTTTACCCCAGTATTTTCAATAGAATTTCTGCGCTAGCCTGCGGCTAATGGCGGAGCCTGTGTTTAAACGGTCTCTTTTAACTCTTTAACAACCAAATAGATGCTTAAGTCTATTTAACTGATTATATTTGAATCACATTACAATATTGATGCTGTAAAAGGAACCTTATGAAATTGAAAATATTCATATAAAGCTTTCACCGGAAGTTCATCATTGGCTGAAAATCCCTAGCTGTGCATATAGCTCATTCTGTTGAACAAAATGGCCAATCAGCTGTGTTTAAGTAGGCGCTCAACAGTGCTCAAATGTTAGCAGAAAATGGAGATTTAAAAAACTTGGTACTGATATTTTAGTATCATGACAACATTACAACATACACAGAATGTGTTTGGGAAAGTGTAGATTAATGGCAAGCGTAAACAAACATACACAACAATGGCTGAGTATGTGGTAGTGTTGTTGCTCAAGTGTTTCCTATCGCTTCATCAGCAAAGCGTGGATTTACTTCACATTACAACCAAAAGTGGAGGCACACCTTACACATAGACATTAGCGCTGAGCCCCTGACAGCATGACATTACTTCCCTAGAGATACTGTTTACTAACAAGATGACAGTACCAACAGATGGCCTGGTATCCGAAATACAGCATTTCTGGTTGTTTTCATGGATGTGTGTAGAACTCAAATCATTTTGAATATGTTGTTGTGTAGATGCGAAACTTTTTAAAAACACAAGAAATTTGTCCAAAAATGACACACTTCCATACTATATAGTATGCTAAAAATAGTATGTGAGCCGAGTAGTATGTCCAAATTGCTAGTATTCGAAAAACAGAAGTACCCGGATGACCTACTACTTACGGCAAGATTCTGAAGTTTGCCTCCCATAGACACTACGCTATCCCATGATGCCATGTGAGAGAATTCAAAAGATAATGACAAATGGTGGATGTAGTACGTCCACGTTCCATTCATACTAGTCGCATCCATGCTAAATAGAAAATAGTTTTCTAACGATCATGTAGTAAATTCTAATTCAAATGTAGTACCTACTCGGGTAATTGCCGATTTCGTTTGCAGCCAAGGTAAAAAAAACTTTTCGGTTATTGGCTACATTGTTGTTGTGTAACCGTAGCCTAATATAATACATTATAACCCACACCCACCATCCCAAAAAGCTCAGCTTCCTGTGTGTGTTTTTTCCTTATAGCCTTCCCATATTACCTTCCAGCAGCAGTATTCCTACAAATTCACGCTGTTGCTTGATACAATAAAAATAGTGCACATAAAGGCTGGTTTATAATTCTGCGACAAGTGATCGGCGTGACCCACAGCGCCTGCCTTGCACGTAGTCATGTATTTATACTTCTGGTGCTGTTAGTGTTGCTCTGCAATAAACACTTCCGAAATGCTAGCTGGCAGTGGGGTTTTTATGTTCCACTGTGTCAATTTTCTACATGGGTGTTTTGTTTTTTGTGACCTCTACCTTAATGCACAAGTAGTTAAAACTCGCTCATTTAGAGGCAGGAACCGGCGGACGTACAACAACATTAATCAAAAGGTAAACACAAAACAAAAGTTTCCATCTAGAACTACTTTATGGGACTCGACACTTGTGAACACTCGCTCCAAAGGCTCACACGGCACTTGGTCCCACCCACCCACACTGGTCACAGCTGCCAAGCCGACCAACCACAGAGCTTGCGCTATGCGAAATTGCAACGTGTAGTTACATTTTTTTGAAAAGTGCGTGTCAGCCACAGCGAGGGCTATGTGACCGGGCAAAGGCTGTGCCGGAGCACACGCATGTGCTTGACGCAGAAGTATAAATCAGCCTTAAGAAATAATGGAACTAAACTCATCTTGACAGAAAAAAAGGCATAAAACAGGATGGGCTAGTGTGCCCATTCCAAATAAAAGTAGTGCATGTACATTAAAATAGATAAGGATTCATGTAATTACCATATTGGAAAAGATAACGTCACCAAATCTTTCAATCAGAATGATTTTAATCAGAATAACAAATAAAAAAAGTTGATTGTGCAAACAGGGCTTTTAAAAGAAAAGGGTGGACTGAAATCACTCTCACAATGACTGCACATCCTCATTGCAAAACCAGATGAATCACGAGTTGTAATCTTTCATCACATCTGACTTAAATTACAAATGTTTAGGATTGCATACGTAGAGTAACGCATCTCACCAGACAGCTGTGATTTATGTCTTCCTTTTGCTTATATGTGAAACACCAATATGAAAGTGCTGTCATGTTTCCTGCTCTCATTTTCAGTAATTAGAAACACATTTTTCTCACTGTGACTCACATGATATGGCCCAGTTTCAAGTTATTCCTGAGAAGAAAAAAGTGGTTTAGGGACTCTTCTGCTTTTTTAAATCTGTAAACACTGGATCTCAAACTACCAATCTGTGAACGTAGAAAACATCTGACTCCAGATTTTGAGCTTTAAGGCCTCAAACAGAACAAGCAATTGTGACTAAAGACTGTTGTATCTCTTTTCTCTGAACAATGCTATGTATTTTAACAACAGTTTGCCGATCAATATTCTCATCCAGATATTCTCCACATAAAGCAGCCAGAGAAACAAAGAACAAAGTCCAGTATGAACTGTGAAGACGAAGCAGTAGCTTTACAGCGCTAGTAGTGGACAAATGTTAATCAATGATTGAGAAATATGCAAAGAGTTTCATGTGGCACAACCATGTCACTCATCCGTTTCTGCCACGATTCAGAGTGCAAAGAACTCCCTGAAATTACAAATATTTTTTTTTCCTGCTGCTCTCAACAGACCTGAATACTTAAAGAGATGCTTTGTTTTCATTTACTCACTGTAATATGGGTGCTATTGCATTTGGATTTCCTATTTCCTTAAAACAAAGAACAAAGCTTGAGAAACGTTTGAGTCAAAAAACACTCACAGGACTTCAATGAGCAAGTGTCTGTGTGGGTACAAATTTTTAATTGTGGTTTATTTACCCACCCTCAGACAATCCAAGATGAGCAATTTTGTGGTTCTGGGCACATTCACAGCAGTCTATGTTGTTCATTAAAATAGTATTTGCTAGTGCTTATTCTAATGTTAAGTTTATTAACCCTAATGTATCGTCAGGAAGCAAGGAAATTAATTTTGTTTTGCCTGTACATGTTTTGACTCTAAGGCCCCGTTTACACTTATGCGTTTTCGTTTTAAAACGCACAAGTTTTGCTACGGTTAGGCCATCCGTCCACACTACGCCGGAGTTTTCGAGCCCCGAAAACGGAGCGTTTTGGAAACGCTGAAGAGCGCGTTTTAATTCTGATACGCTGCTGCTCCGTCTCAGTGTGGATGGGGAAAAACGGAGACGTCTGAAAACGGAGGCGTGGCTGCTGAGATTCGCTACCTGATTGGGGCTTTTGGGTCATTGCGTATCCTTCCCTTATTTGTCAAGCCCCTATCACATGACTATAACGCTACAGGAAGACGGCAGACCAGCCTTCACTGTAAACAAAAACATGGACACAGAAATGGGAGCGTTGTTTGCACTATTGTCCGTTTCAGGCGCCATTGTGCAGTTAAACTCTTGCCTTTTTTACTACAGCAGCTGCATATATTCGCTAGAGGCAAGCTATTGTTCGAGCACTCGCTAATCGCTCGCGTTCATCGTTCAACCAGCGTTTGTTGACTAACAATAACCAAATGCCGAGCGAGACACATGCTTCCTGTTTATACTTGAACGCGCATGCCCAGAATGCGCGAATGGTCACGTGATATACGTTTTTGGTGGAGTGGTGTGGACGGAGATATGTTTAGAAACGCTAGATGAAACGCTAGTGTGGACGCGGATCGTTTTTGATAAAAAAAGCCGTTTTAAAACGAAAACGCATTAGTGTAAACGGGGCCTAAAATACAACTCTGTTTAATTGCATTTTATGAATCACAAAAGACCACAGTCTCACTTAAAATGCCTTGATGTAGGGCTGCACAATATTGGAAAAATCTGACATTGCAATATTTTGTTTTTCTGCAATAAATATTGCATTATATATACCGTCTCACCAGATGATACAATTATACAGTGCTCAGCATAATGGAGTTCATCCCATTTTGAAAATGAATCTTTTTATCCATTTCTAAGTGAATATAGGCTATGTATTTTGGCGCATTTAACCAAAACAGATTTATTAAACAGATATATTTATTCAAATAATATTTTAGTCACCAAATATATTTAGAAATTGAGAGATAATATAATTCAATTCAAGCTAAATATTGCAAAAACAAATGCAACCAACAAAATTTTTCAATTTTTTTGCCTCTCTTGATTCTTCCTCTGTTTTAAATTTGTATTTAATATTTTTCTATAACATATAAATTTGGCTGTACTAGTTTTTACCGGTGTGTGGCATTATCGTAAGTTACTTTAATCTAATCTAATGTACAGTATATGCACAAATATTATATTGTATAGCTTCCTATTAAAATATGAATTTAAAAGAGAGATTTGAGGGGTGTACTCATATATGCTGAGCACTGTAGTTATACACAATTTCTCCAGATGACTTGAAACTACTATTTTGAAAGAATTTATTCACTTAGATTAATTGGAATGATTCTGTAGCTAAGTGAATCGTTCATAAATGTAAAAAAATAAAATAATTAAAAGCAAAGATAAAAGTGAAATAGACAGTGTTTTATGGTTTTGGGGCAGTCAAATAGCATTCAGGTACAGAATTTGAATAGTAAAATGTAAAATAACACTGCAAAAGTCTTTACTGTATAAATAATAATTCAATAAAATAATTCTTTATTAAAGTTACAAAGGGTAAAATTTCTTGTGCCTGAATACTTTTTCTGTCAGGCCTTAAAAACACTTCACTTTCACTTCATATTGGTTAAACGTTGCAATAACTACACAATTCTCATGTGTTCTGTTTCGCCTGGTCAACTATAATTATAACTAGACATTGCAGATCCTATTGTTTGTTTAATATTAGGGCTAGCTGATAAAATAATAATAATAAATATTAGGGGATACAGATTTTAATTATTTGACATCTTGTATTTGTGTATATTTATCATAAACATGTTTTTAAAAATATTTATCATTATAAATATTGTGCCTCAGATTTGTAAAATGATAGTTCATGGGTTCCCAAACTTTTTACCCCGCACCCCCCCAAAAAACTCATGATGACCCTCACATTCCTTGGAGATAGTTATAAATAGACAAATGTTGCACACACAACAATATGCCTATATAAAAATGAGCATGTTGACAACACAAAGTGCAACGGTCTAACAATCATAGACTATAATTTTTTTTATTAATTTGTTTAATTTAATATTAACCTCAGCTTAAAAGACTGGTGGACACAATGTTAAGCACAAGTCTATTCTTGGTTTAATTTTGGAAACCACCACTCAGAGATCATCCTCAATGTTCAGTTGTTGCCTGTATTCATATTTAATGTATTTGATTGCTATAAAGGTGTCAGAAAGTTTAACCTCGTCAATCTGCTGCAGCTGACGCTATTGCTGTGTTGTTAATCTAACGTAAACGCACAACGCTGATCGCTCTTTATTTGCATGTTGTTGCTTTTTTATGTAACTAAAAAAAATAGTAGTTTATATCTTCTGTGGGTTATGGATGAATTATGGTAATTCTAACAGTTTAATTAAATTTATTTGACTTTTGGAAATCACCAAGCGAACTCCTCATTGTCCCATGACACCTACTTTAGGAACCACTTATCTTGACGTTTTTGTCAAGTTCTGAAAATTAACTGGTTTCGGCTAATATAAAAAGATATCACAATTATCTGTATTTATAATTCCTACATACAATTTTTTGCAATAATATTTTAGTAAACACAAAATGCGGGTAACAAAGGCAGCTCGAGTTTGCTGAATGTGTACGCTGGCAAACAGAAATCGAATTAGGATGTAACCATGGCAACAGCTTCTAGATGGCTCTCTGGCAGAGAAAACCCATAATTTATCTTGTTAATACTTGGGAAAATACAACGAAAAGCATAATGGTTTCGGATAAAAGTCTTGTAGACGGGTGACGTTTGCTAACTTTGCTCAAGTCGCCAAAGACGAAAATAACCGACTGCGTGCCCGAAATTCCACACAGAAATCAACGTTTGTAAAAGTGTCTGCTTGAAAATCAGTGAATAGGCGTAGTTCAAATAACTAATTTTACATTTCGGTTAAACGATGTCTTTATTTGCTCAATGTGGCATATTTGGCAAGGATTTTAAAAGGGACATGTTAGATCGCACTAAGTTACATAAACAACAACCACAAGAAAGCAACATGTGGGCCAGGCAGCCTAAAAATTGTATCACACTTCATTTTTTTTCACACCACTCTCGTCAGCGTGTGACAGCTCTGAGTGTAATAAACTGTAAACGCTTTCGTGAACGGACTCGTCTGGCGAGAACAAGCGCTACTTTAACACGACCATCGAGCTCACGCAGAATTATTTCCACAAATGCTTGCTACTAATACGTGGCAAATTCCCTCTCGGCGTCTCGTGTTAAAGCATCTTTTTACCTTCAAAACGGTAGAACTGGTCATGATGATTAGGCAAGCGATTAAAGAGAGATTACCCAGCCAAAGGATCACTCGACCCTAGAGGAAAATGCATTCCCCTAGTCCACAGTGGGCGGTTATAATACCTATGGAGGACGTCAAAATACAAGAACGTGTTCTTGAGAGGCCCTGGGGAAGTGGAGATCAACAGCTCCCTTTAGTCGAACTCACCGTGTTGTTGTTTTTTCCCCAAAGCTGACTTGTAGCTCGTCCGATCCGACGCGATTCCGATCCAGGCCAAAACAACAAGCGGTTCCTGAATATCCTGCTGTCGCCTGATTATGCCCGTTAGAAGTGGGTAACTGTGTTTTGATGGGGCTGGTGGTTTTGGCCGCGTATACGAGACTGTCTCCGCGCACGTCAGTGGGCGGATTTTAGACAGCAGTAGGTCCTGCGTGAAGAAGGGGAGAGGGAGGAGGGGGGATCCCGTCTTGGCCCACTCTCTGTGACGTGGAACACAGCGCCCCGCCCCTCTGCGTGGTCTAACCAGAATGTACGCTGGATTTACACTGGCGAGTGATTTTCATATTTTCACTGATTTTTACTGAAAAACTGGGGCATTATAAGACGCTATGCATTACCAGTGTCTTTCACACTAGGAATATACAATAAGTTTGTGCACTGACTTTAATGTATTTTAGTAATTTCTCTTCAGTGGTTGAAAAGTAGTTCAATTTAAATTAAATTCAGCTCATTTACAGAATTTATGTTAATGTAACTTGTAGAATATTAAAGAAGATTTTAAGCTGAAATTCAAAAAAGCTGAAAGTCAAAAAGCATGCTGCTAAAAGTAAATTAATACCTGCTAATTAATCTTGATGGTACATTAAGATGTTGTAAACTGAAATAATCACTCTGTGCAAGAAACTGAACATTTTTATTACTGTAATGGGATATAAGCACACAGACTTTTAATTTTAGTCAGACCCAGCCTCAGCGCTTCTGGTGACCTGTCTTTCCATTATAAAATTGCCACGTTGAAGGTCTGATTTCTTTAAAAATCAGTGATCTTGATGGATATACTGATAGATAGATATACGATATAAAGTGTGTCGCTGACTGGACAAGAAACACTGCATTATATTACATTATCCCCTGCCATGTGTTTAAAACATGACAGATTATTTTACTCCAGTGTTTTCAATGGAGTTACTCGCCTGCTGATCCTGACTGTGCTAGCAGTTACACAGCATTTCATCTTGTTTTACGCTTGAACAAATAATTGAATGCTGAGGTCTATTTAACTGAATGTATTGTAATTACATTACAACATTGATGCTATAAAAGAAACCTTGTGAAACTGAAAATAGTCACATTAAGCTTTCACCGGAGGTTTATCATTGGCTGAAAAACACTAGCTGTGCATTTACCCCATTCCAAAGCCTTTGCAAACCGTCCTTGTCTATGACAATCTGAAGCAAGAGCATTCTATTGCTAAACATATGCTCGGACTTAAACTCTTATGTGTATGTGTTGTGTTGTTCATCATAAGTGTGGTTCCCTGGACAATGCGATCTATGAAAATAAGTTGTAAACAAACAATAATGTTGTAAATAATGCTGCACAGGCCTATTGTTTTACTTGATAAGACTTCAGTGAATCTTACTTCTTAAGAGACTTCAATGGACATTTAAAATAGATCTTTATTTTTGGATAATTTATTGCAAGGGTTCCCAAACTTTTCAGCCCGAGACCCCCAAAATAACAATGCCAGTTACTCGCAAGAGTCGCAACTCCCACATTTCTTGTAGGTGGTTATAAATATACAAATGTTGCACACACAACAATAGGCCTATATAAACACAAGCATAACAACAACACAAAAATGTGCAACAACCATAGGCTATAATTTATATAGTCATTAATAATTTGTTTAATTTAATATTAACCTCACTTAATGAGACTGACTGATGAGCACAATGTTTTAAGCACAAGTCTATTCTTGGTTTAATTTTGGAAACCACCACTCAGAGATCATCCTCAATGTTCAGTTGTTGCCTGTATTTATATTTAATGTATTTGATTGCTATAAAGGTGTCAGAAAGTTTAACCTGGTACTATAAAATCAATCTGCTGCAGCTGACGCTATTGCTGTGATGTTAATCTAACGTAAACACACAAATACTATGGGAAAATAATTAAAAGGCTGATGGCTTTTTATTTGCATGTTGTTGCCTTTTTATGTAACTATTAATTACTATCTTCTGTGGATTATGAGTAAAATAGGGTAATTCTAATAGTTGAATCAAAATTTGTGACTTTTGGAAATCACCAAGCGACCCCTTGTCCCTAGGAAGTCCCGACCCCCACTTTTGGAACCATTTATTTACTGTATAGCTGTGGAACTAGGGGTCCTGAGAGTGCTACAGCACCCCCTGCCGGCGGCTAGAAAATATAAGGTGATATGCATAGGTGATATGATGACTAAAATTGTATTTTTCAACACGTTTTTGGTTTTCCATCTTTATTTACTAGATTCTTCAGAATATAATTTATTTTTACATGTCGACAAATGTGGTTTAATACAAAGAATGTATTTCAAAAGTTAAGCTGGTGTGAGTGATGTGATTAGGCTAAAACTGAAATATTCAATAACGTAACGAGAAAATCCTGCTCGGCAGAACCTCCCTGATAAAATATGCTCCTACAGCAACCATTCTAGATTACTAGATTGAGTATTTACAGTGTATTCAGATGATAGAATTTGTGTTTTTTTTTCAGGTGTGGAATTGGGTTAACACTTTTAAAAATATATTTAGTTAATTTTTTTTGTTTTATTTTTTTAATGGATAGAAAATAGTTTCTAATGAACATTTCTAACATTTAATTTTGTGATGAATAGTACAGATGCACAGAAGCAGGCAGAAAACAGGGAAAGCTGCTGTTTGGCCAACATCACCAAGGTCCTCGGTGTGTAAACATCCGTAAACAGCAGTCTGTAAGAGTGACTGAAACCTAGTGAAATGACTCACTTTTCAGTTGCGCAAAACCAGGCAACGAAGAGGAGACGGCGAGCAACCAAAACACAAATATGGTCAAACAAGTGGTAACGACAATATGTTTCGTTCTTTTTCACCTCGTTATAAGTTACTGGGCGTTTATGTCCTCATGCAGCCTCCACTCATCCTCAAAACCCAGCATACCAGCGATCGCCATGTATTTTGGCACCAAGGGTCGCTATGAGGACGTTAACTCGTGGTTAATCGACGACATTTTAGCCATAAACAAATCCCTCGTAACGCTGCCTTCCTCGAAATGTAGCGAGATTCATTTAACAGCTATAATCAGGCACGGGACGAGGTTCCCTACCACCAAAAACATCCAGAAGATGCGAGAATTTTACGATTTGGTGAAGTTTAACGCGACGGGCGACTTAACCTGTTTGTCAGAAATCAAGTCAAAGTGGAAGATGTGGTACACGGATGAGATGGACGGCAGACTGGTGGAAAAAGGCCGTGAGGATCACAAGCATCTGGCGCAGAGACTTATCAAATGGTTCCCCTCTTTGCTGAATGGGGAAAATGTGCATGGCAAACGTGTGAAACTGATCACCAGCTCCAAGCACAGGTGTGTGAACAGTACCATCGCTTTCAGAGAGGGACTAATGACAGGACTCAAAATAGAAGGTAATGCATAAGGTTACCGCAAGCACTAAATCATCTGCATGCCACACTATGAAATCATTGTTTCCCAGCATGAACGTGTTTAAGTCAGTCTATATCTGATTCTGAGCTCTCATATGAGTATTGTCAATCGAATCATAAAAGTTAATAAAGCAGTCTATATGTTAATAATTTCATTACACCTTAAAAGATAATTTACTGCATTTAACGTTTTCTCAGTGTAGAATTAATTTTTTTTGCTATGTATAAAAATATTTGTAAAGCAAAACATCTTGTCTTCGACCCATTTATACATTCATTGATATATTACTGTTTTCTCACTTGCTCTAGTCTACACTAATGTGTATGCAGTGATGGCAGACACAGCATTTAGAATAAAAAAACATTTGAAATAGTCATGTTTCATTTACCAACAATATTCTAGAGCAGGGGTGCTCAATCCTGTCGCTGGAGATCTACCTTGCTGCATAGTTCAGCTCCAACCCTGATCAAACACACCTGAACCAATTAATTAGGACCTGAACAGCTCTTGATAATTACAGGGAGGTGTGTTTGATATGGGAAATCTGCAGGAAGGTAGATCTCCAGGAACAGGATTGAGCACCCCTGCTCTAGAGAGACATTAACAGATTTGATCTAAAAACTCAAATATGCTTATGTGGATCTTCAACAATCCCACCAAGCAATTTTTAGATGTCTATTTTTCTAACAGACATCTAAACTTCACATAGTCATTCATTCCTGTGTATTTGATGACTAATTTCGTTAAGGTCTTTTCTTAGACGTCCAAGATTTCCACTGACAGCCAAAACATATACACTACCTGACAAAAGTCTTTAAAAGTCAACAAATAATAACTTGACTTCTAGTTGATCATTTGGAAAAGTGGCAGAAGGTAAATTTATCCAATGAATCATCTGCTTGAACTGCATCCCAATCATCAAAAATACTGCAGCAGACCTAATGGAGCCCGCATTGACCCAAGATTCTCACAGAAATCAGTCAAGTTTGGTGAAGGAAAAATTATGGTTTGGGGTTACATTCAGTATGGGGGCGTGCAAGAGATCTGCAGAGTGGATGGCAACGTCAACAGCCTGAGGTATCAAGACATTTATGTTGCCAGGAGAGGGCAAATTCTTCAGCAGGATAGTGCTCCACATACTTCAGCCTCCACATCAAAGTTCTTGAAAGCAAAGAAGGTGCTCAAGGATTGGCCAACCCAGTCACCAGACATGAACATTATTGAGCATGTCTGGGGTAAGATGAATGAGGAGGCATTAAAGATGTATCTAAAGAATCTTGATGAACTCTGGGAGTCCTGTAAGAACACTTTCTTTGCCATTCCAGATTACTATTAATAAGTTATTTAAGTCATTGCAGAGATGTATAGATGCAGTCGTCCAAGCTCATGGGAGTCATACACAATATAATTCTTTTTCCATTGCAGCATGACTTTATATTCTATAATGTACATTATTTTTGTTAAGTGACAAGACTTTTGTCTAAGCAAAGTCAGACCTTACTGTCCTAATGAAATAATTAAAAATCAAGGCTTGATCATATTTTATTTTGGTAAAGTAAGCGTAATCTAGAGGCCTTTGCCTTTCATATAAACCTCTTATGATACCAAATGATCAACTAGAAGTTAAGTTAATATTTGTTCTTAAAACTTGGATAGGCGACAAGACTTTTGTCAGGTAGTGTACTATACTATATATTATATGCAGTTCACATTTAAACAAAGAAACTTGTTGGTAAACATGTAGACAAATGCAGGAGATAAATATATTTTGAATAATCAATTTTGTGATTAAATCATGTTGCAAGTAAATTTTTTCTTTAACTTTTTTGTTTATTCTGCAGTTAAACTGGAGCCTGAATTAAATGACGCTTTAATGCGTTACTTTGACCAGTGTGATCGGTTTGTGAAAGAAGTGGAGAACAACAAGAGTGCCTTGGAAGAAGTGAAGCGTTTTAATGAAGGCCCCGAGATGAAGAGAGTGATGGAGAAAATGGCTGACAGGCTGGATGTCCCGTACTCCAGCATCAATGATGGTCAGTCACAAACGCCAAAACAAAACCGAATACAACATCTAACTGTACACTGGGGAACCTATTGATGCGGTTTTGTGGGAAGAGCTGTTGTGTTGTCTCCAATTTCAGAATAGATGTGGCAAATTCAGTTCCCTGTAAATGCTACGCTCATGCAACCACAACCACAAAACTTTCCACATCAGTATATTTTTACTCACTCTTTCTTCCCAAATTCTTGTCAGGCCAACCTCAGCTCAGTTGTAAAATAAACTTGTTTACATGCGAAACTAAAGACAGAACTTTTCTAATACCTCTAGCGTTGTTTGTCTTTTCAGATACTCAACTGCAATGATTATATGTGAAAAGCTTCATGCAAATCAGCTCAGAGGTTCTTGAGGCGATTTGTATAGTTTGATGTCAGGTATTTGCGAGTCAGTTTTGTGACCGATTTGAGAGAAATATCAAACCCATTAATCAAATTAGTCAACAGCTCTGGCCTTTCAAAGTTTAGAAATTGGCATGCTTTGCAAGCAGATTGCTTATCTGTTGGAAATCAAAATGTATCCACAGGCATAGTTTACATTTGAAGCATTCGGTTCCAAAAGTTTGTTTATACAGAGCAAGATTTGTTAAAAGAAGAATATAAACACTCTAAGATGCAGTTGAATTCCAGAGGTTGCAGTTCATTAATCTACAGTGTATGTGCACTATAAATTGTCAACTGATATCGGACCACCAAGAGATTCTTTTCTTTTCAGGAGATTTTTAGCTCAAATGGTTAAAAATAATACCCATGGCTCCTGACAATACATTGGGGTCCTTTGATTGGTTATAATGTTGTAAATAATGCTCAGATTCTTACACAGATATTTGCTTCATAAGACTTCAATGTTTGTATTTTGGTTGAATTTTTCCATAAATTGTTTATTTCTTATTTAAAGGTGCTGTGTGTAAGTTTTTGACTCTTCTAAAGCATAAAAATACCATAATATGTTTGGAGATATTTAAAAAAAACATAAGTGAGCATTCTTGTTTATCTTAAAATCAATGCTGTCAGTTATTCTGCTTTGAAAATGTGAATTACGTGCCAGAATGCTGTCTTTGTTTTGGTTCTTTTAACCTGCCCAATGCCAGTTTAGCCAATTATATTCACTGATATGTGTTTTATTTTAAGTCACAGTTCTGAAGTTCAATTTCAAACGGTTTATTTTATTTCCAAGATCTGAGGTGAACTATCTGCTGCTGCTTTCAGTAGTATAGCAATAAATGTCATGTCATGTCAAATGTCATGTGATGTAAAATGGCATTCAAACTCAGTTTTATAGCTTTTTTTTTTTTTTCATCTTTATTGGATAGGACAGTAGAGAGTATTGACAGGAAAGCATGGGGAGCAGAGAGAGGGGAAGGATCGGCATAGAACAGCGAGGCGGAATTGAACTCGTGTTACCGTGAGCATCGGAGTGCATGTGTTGACCCACTAACCACTATACCACTGGCGCCGACATTATTATAGCATTTAACACTGAATAAAGCACATGGGGTGTAGCTGAGGTGATCATGTCAGTCTTCTTTTGTTCAGCTCAGCTGCAAGAAATAGAAGCCATTTCTAATATATCAGTTCGGTGTTGGTTAGAGCAAAAACTCCATTTAATATAGAGATTAATCCTTCTATCGCGCGCCAATGCTTTTATATAAAGCATGATTTAAATCAGCCTTTAGGCTTGATTGTCATACTCTCTCTTGTTGGTCGTCAATTTGGCAACCTGCGCTTGCATTTGTTTTGATCCAGGAATGCAATACCTAGTTCAGCCACTGGGTGTCAAATTTACATACTGCACCTTGAAAATGTGAAAACTTGTGGATTATATTGGATTGTATCTTAAAAAGATTCTTGCTTTGTATCAAAATATGGAACTGTGTGCTGAGAATGCAAACTATGTATGCAAATTTTTTTCTTTGGCTACATTTTACTGTCTAACAGAAAAGCAATGAGCTTACAATGCATGTAAATTAGATTATTTGTTAAAAATTATTGGAAACATTTTGAGAATGGCTGTCAATTTGAAATTGCTGAATTTTATTACTTAGAAAGCAAGAAAAGCATTCTACAGAGCTGATGAAGCAGGATTTATCTGGAGAGTTTAGAGGTCAGGGTTGCTCTCTTGATCTGCTGTGTCAGCAGTTGGATATCAATGAACAGAGTAAGAGATTATGAGAGAGGGAAAGAATTTGCATATTGAATTTACTGCAATCTTTTCTATGAACGTTAGATGGCAGTCTTTGACCCAACAATAGAATGAAAGATTTTCATGCCTTAGTCAAGGGGTGCCCAAACTTTTTCTTATGAAGGGCCAAAAACTTAATTTGATCAAGGCTAGTAAACCAAAAGCAAATATAGGTGGGGTAATTTACCATGGGTAATTTCCTATTTTATTTAATAATGTCTAAAAATGACTAGAAAACATAGCTTTATATTAACTTTTACAGTATTTGTTAGTTTTATGATGAACTTACTACAGTAAAAAAAAACAATCGAATAACAAAATTACACTAGCTTTTGTCTTGATTTGCTTGCTGATGTCTTCTGCATAGTCCGCTATCCGTTGAGTAACAGTATTTACATTTTTAAAAAATCTGATTCATTTACAACATTTAATTGAAACATTTAATTTCTGTTTGCTTTTTTTGTAGCTTAGCAATACAACAAACAAAAAGGGTTACGTCAAATTAGAAATGACGATCTCTGTGTTAAAGGCATTCACCCCAACCCTCTCCATCATACTCACTCTCCTCTCAGATGGGTGGTGGGCTAAATCAAAGGTTACAATGGGTCAACTTTGGCCCGCGGGCCCTACTTTGGGCATCTCCAATGATGGCCACAGCCATATTACCCTGCAGCCGAAGACCGGTTACTCACTGAAGCTAAGCAGGGCTGAGCCTGGTCAGTACCTGGATGGGAGACCACATGGGAAAACTGTGAGTCCTAATGCCCCAGTAAAAGTGAAGGGGACACTACACTGTCAGTGGGCGCCGTCTTTCGGATGAGACGTTAAACCGAGGTCCTGACTCTCTGTGGTCATTAAAAATTCCATGTCACTTCTCGTAAAGTGTAGGGGTGTAACCCCAGTGTCCTGGCCAAAGTCCCTCAATTGGCACTTACCCATCATGGCCTCCTAATCATCCCCATCCACCGAATTGGCTCTATCACTGTCTCTTTGGTGTGTGGTGAGCGCACTGGCGCCGTTGTCCCGTGGCTGCCGTCGCATCATCCAAGTGGATGCTACACACTGGTGGTGGTGTGGAGAGACTCCCCTCATGATTGTGAAGCGCTTTAGGTGTATGGCCATACACGATAAATGCGCTATATGAATACACATTACATTACATTACATCTCTGCTTTAGTCAAACATCCAGATTTTGTCTATTTTAATATATGTAGATTTTCTTCTAAAAAGACATGCATTTTGCTATCTAATGCCTCAACCAATGAGACTTTATATTTACTTTGCAGATTCAGTGGAAGCAGCGTTTTACCTGTGTGCGTATGAATTTGCCATTCTCAGTGTGAACTCACCCTGGTGCCAACTCTTTGATGAAGTAGATGCACAGGTACTGGAACTGAGTAGTTTTTCCTGTTTGCCCACATTTAATCTAGAATATCTTCTTTAAACATATCAAGATTTCTTCTTTAACTTGGTAATGAAAACTTGCATACATAATATCAAATTTCATAAATCATACAAATAATAATAACAAAAAAAAAAAAAAAAACGGTTTGTCATAATACAGCCTTGGTAAACATGAGACTTCATACAAAAACATAAAAAAAAAAAAAAAACTTACCTACCCTAATTTTAAAAAGGTATACCATTAGTCTAATTCATAATGTTAGTGTAATGACTTATTTCTAAATGTTACTGTACAACCTTTTGAATTAAAAAAAAGTTTGCCATCCACAAGTAAATTAATCTGAATAAACATATTTATATCCCTCTAGTAACAGCTGAAATCCTACTGTGCAGTTGGGAAGATTATGATTTGGCAGCATTATTAGCCTATATTTTGGAATTTAAATTTGCAATTTATTTTTGGTCACATTTTTTTGTGTTGCAGCATGATATTAAGTAGCTTTTGCTTTTCCCCATGTTAATCTACAGTCCACATTTCATCATGACAAAGCAAAAAAACAAAACAAAACAAAAAAAGCAAAAAGAGTCATGACAGCTTTGCTATTTTACTACAATGGACAAACTGAATTATTTACATTGTTTAAGTATTCATACCTTTAACCAAGTTGACTCACCTTTGCGAGTGAATACAGCCTCAAGTGTTTTTGGGTATGATGTGACAACAAGCTTCTCTCAGGTTGGATAGAGGATGACGATCAGGCAATTTTCAAGTTTCTCCAGAAATGTTAGATTGAGTCCATGTCTGAAGACGTTCACATAGTCATCCTTAAGGCACTTCTGCATTATGTTGTCTGTCTTTAAGAAGATTGTCATATTGAAAGATGAATTTTCAGCTCAGTCTGTGGTTCTGAGCACTACGAATGAGGCTTATTAAAGAGACAGTCCTTCCTAAAATGAAAATTCTGTCATCATTTACTTGTTTCAAACATTTATGGGTTTCTTTCGTCTGTTGAACATAAAGGAAGATGTGAAAATGTTGGAAACCTGTAATCATTGACTTCTATATTATGTGTTTTTCCTTCTGTGGAATTCAGTGGTCACAGGTTTTCAGCTTTCTTTACAATATGTTCTTCATTGTTTAACAGAAGAAAAGAAACTTACAAAAAGTTTGAATCAATTGAGGGTGTATAAATAGTGAGTAAATGTTCATTTTTTGGTGAACTATCTCTTTAAAAATATCTTTTGCTCTGTTTAACTGACAGTTGCAACAGTTCCTCTTGTTGACAAACATCCTCAATGCGTGATCCTGCTCAGATCATGCTTCACTGATGGGATGGTATTTTAACAGGTGTTGAGAGATGGGGGGAGGGATGTCGCAGATGAAAGTGAGCGGGGCGGGGATGTTGTGGACGAAAGTGAAGAGGGTTGGGGAGTTACGGAAGAAAGTGAAAGTGAACATCGGATGGGGGAGGAGGGCGGTTGAGGAGGGGGATCGGTAAAATGAGGTACCAGATCAGATTTCAGAGGTGCTGGATCAGGATCCGGCATGTTCCGGCACAAATTAAGCCCTGATTTTAAGCAGTGTAAAGCCAGGAAGAGTCTTTATTGTATATTTCTTTCACCTCATTGTCTGTTTTTTTGACATCCATGATTCCTTGGATATATAACTCTGTGTGTCTTTATAATTGAATTTGCCACAAATTAACGAATTAATGTTTCAAAATAAAGAAACATTTCAGTGATGAGCCAGCAAAACGGAACAGAAAAAGGTTTGAATACTTGTACTATGGAATTATTTCAGGAAGTTTTATATCAATTCTGCTCAATAGGGCTTTTGCAAAAGCAGGCTCTTAAAAAATTAATAGTTATATTAAATTACACTCTATAAATGGCATAAAAGGTCACACAATGTCTTGAAGTAAGATTTCCTTATTCATTTTACAGGTCTTTTACCAATATTTTAATTTTATAATGTGTTATGCTTTAAGGTTATATACTGTATATACGTGTGTTTTTATTTATTTAAATATTATTTATTTTTAATAATAATATTTTAATTATAATAATATTATTTTAATAGCTCTGTATTTTTACGCAAATAACATAAGAACACAAGTCTTCATACAAAAAATATTTAAAAAATCTTACCTACCTCAAAATTTTTTAAAGCATAATAATATTAGTTTAATCTATAATGTTAGTGTAATGACACAGTGGCTGTTTCTAAATGTACACTGTTGGTGTACCTGCATATGCCTGAACGCTCTGTGTTGTGTCTCTGAAGGTGATGGAGTATTCCAATGATCTAAAACAGTACTGGAAACGAAGCTACGGACATGACATAAACGGCAAGTCCAGCTGTATCCTCTTCCATGATCTTTTCCATCGGCTTGACCAGGTTGTTGACCAGATCAAGTAAGAGCACTGTAACTTTTCTCGCATCCTTGCATAACACGTATACGGAACATTTTTCACCTAAATTTAAAATACTTTACTTTTGTTTCACAATGGCCTTGGTGGGGAAAAATAACTAAAAATAAGTTTTGTTTTACACAAAAGAGCTCATGTTTCTGAGAAAGAGAAGAGCGTCTGCATTCACAGAATTAGCATTATTAGCATTAATAGCATTATCAGCTATTATGGCTGAGAAGTCATTGCAAAGGGCCAGCAGGTAGGTACAGACTGCACTGGGAAAGGTTTGCATAGTTAAGCAGCGAGAGTGAAAACCTAAAAGAAAATAGAGTGAAAAATATAAGATATCTGTATAGGATTTTTTTAAAGGGGAAATGAATGTAAAAAATATTATTTTACTTAACAAAAATACAGTAAGAAATTGCAGTATTTAAAAAAAAATACTGTGATGCACAGATACTGATACAGTGTTTCATATGTTTCATATTTTGTTGATTTCTCTACCCAATATCTTTTAAAATGTATTTATACAAAGGAATTACAATAGTATGTTTGATTTTTAAAAAAATAAAATTTGTCCCTGTGATGCCAAAGCTGAATTTTTTATAAGTAAAATCATTCTAATATGCTGAATTGGTGCTAAAGCGCACAGACACTCACACACATTTATTATTACCATTGTTAAAAAAAGGTCCTGGTGCTTCAGATGTTTGTGGAAACTGTAACACTTCTGTTTAAGATTTTTTTTCCACTAATAGAAAGTACAGCAATAATTGTATTTACCATATTTTTTTATCAATTCAATGTGTCCTAACCATTCATATTAGCATTACACAACATCTATTTCTTCAACACCACATCTGGAAGACCAATATACGAGGACTGAATATGTGCTTAGATGGATGTTAAAAGGGTTTAATGAGTGTGTGTGAATATTTGTACAATATTTATAACAACATTAATACATTTAAACATAAAGGAAACAAGTACATCCAAACAACGTGAACAAAAAAGGGTATTTATTTATTTATAAATGTTCTTTCATTCACTTTTATTCATGTTTAAAAGTGTGTAATATTTATTAATTTGATTGTGTACTTAATTATTTTGAGTGCATTGAATGCATGCTTTTAGTTTACTGTGATTTTATTTTATGTAATCTCTGGTATGGACAGAAACATTTCTGTGTTTAATTTTTCTTTAAATGTATAATTGTTTTTAATAATTGCACTTATCCCATTTTTAAAATGGTATAGTGTGAGATCCAAGCTAAGGCTCAACTATTAACAACAGTCTGCACATTTTTTAGATTATGAAAAATGTGCAGTAAATTTAGATATCCATTCATTCATTTTCCTTCGGCTTAGTCTCTATTTCATATATCACCACAGTGACTGTTCCAGCATATGTTTTACGCAGCTTATGTCCTTCCAGCCACAACCCAGTACTGGGAAACACCCATACACACTAATTCATACAAACACACACACTCATACACTACAGACAATTTAATTTATTTAATTCACCTATACCGCATGTCTTTGGACTGTGGAGGAACCCGGAGCACCCGGAGGAAACCCACACGAGCACAGGGAGAACATGCAAACTCCACACAGAAATGCCAACTAGCTTAGCTAGGACTCGAACCAGCTAACTTCTTGCTATGAGTGGGCAGTGCTAACCACTGAGCCACCTTGTCGCCCCTAATTTGGATATTACCTGACCAAAAAAAAACTAATATAAATATAATATAGAACATTTATAATTATCTGTCACTCTGGTTCAAGTTATTACTCAAGGCCATCACAAGAAGGCCATTGACTTTGACTTTGGCTTTCAACCCATTGTTTGATCCTCTCGTGTCTGTTACTGAATGTCAAAAGTGTTACTACAGTAAACATTACTGTAAATCCCAAGTGCCATGTGTATATGTAACTATAGTGAGAGAGAGTTTGTCTAGCTGGTAGTATCTCTATTTAAGAGCAGTCAAGCATAAAAAAAGTTTCTTGTTAAATTTACATGTATAGCCGAACCAGCATCATACTACAAATACAGCGTCACGTGCACTGCACATTACACAGAATACACAGCATCTGAACAGGAACTACCGTCATATAATTGTCTTGTGTAATATTTAGCAATCCTCCCAATTATTCTCTTGAGTCTGTTAGACATCCTTTTCTGTGTTTGAATGCCATTCTGAAAGTTAAGCAAACTTGGGTGTGGGGGGATGTGTGTCATAAAACTAGATGCATGAGGGAATACAATATTACTTACTGTAGTGTATGTATACGTGTCCTTACACTTGTGTATTTACATTTTATGCATTTGGCAGGCACGAGTTGAATGCTTGGCAGCGTGTACTGCTTTTTGATTGATTTGGCTGCTGCTGTTCACATAAAGTGTTTGATGATCATTGCTTAAAATGTAGCATTATTTTTTATTTTTTATTTTTAAAGATTTATTTTTTTTGCAAAAGTCTTTATTAAGTGGATAGGACAGTATTTCAGACAGGTAGCGAAGTGGGAGAGAGAGAGGTTAGGAATGGGAAATGTCCTCGAGCCGGGATTCGAACTCGGAACGCCCTGAATTGCTACTGCACCATATGTCAGCGCGCTAACCACTAGGCTATTGCATGGACAATGTAGCATTGCTTTATGTAAGGATTTTGGATGTATTCCCTACTGTAATTTTTTTAACAAAATGCTACCTGTTTGATTCATAGTTATGCTGCTATTCAACAAGGATGAGATTGCATTAAAAAAATATATATATCTCAATATTAAATAATCGATTTCTTATATATTTTTAAAAAATGTAATTAATTCCAGAAATGTTATATTTTTGTGGGAACTGTAATATGTTTTCTAGATTTTGTTACTAAATGGAAAGTTCAAAAGACAATTTTTTAATTTTATTTATTTAAAAAATATAATTTTTAATAAGTCTTTTAATGTCACTTTTAATCAGTTAATTTGATCAAATATCAAAATATTAATTAAAAAGTGCAGCTTGAACATTGTACTAAACCTCTCTGTTTATGTTTCACAGAGAAAAGTAGGTCAAGAGTTTGGAATAGCATGACTATGAGCATGATTATGAGCATGACTATGAGTTATTGGAATTTAAATCCTAACTTATTTTTCCTGACCAAACAGGTTTTCATTTTCATCTTGATACTTATCTTGCTGTCTTTTCATAATTTTTTTTTTTTTACATTTTGTTTTGTTTCACATCTAAGCATTTAAAAAAAAATAAGTTAAATCCATGCAAAAATGAAGAAAACAGACAAGAAGCAAGCAAGATGATACTCCATCAGGTGATAAAATAACGTGTATTGTTAGGAAAGTCCCTGATCGAACTAAATTCTTGGCTGGAATATTCAAGCTGATATTGTCTAATAACTTTGATAATGGTCAGACTGTTTAAAAAAAGAATGCACACCTGATGTGGTGATGCTGCCATAACTTCATGGACCAGAGTCTATCATTTTGCTTATACTATGATTTCTGTACCTTATGTATGGTTTTTGGACCTAAATACTGTACATATAGTATAATATCTAGTATAATAATATGATGATATTTCAAAACATTTGTCAGGGTTTTGTCATCAAATTGTTTTTTTAGCTATAACATTTCAATCAGGTTTAGTCAGGACTCCGTGCTGCCATTTCATTATTTCAGTGTTTTCACCTTTACCTTTCTCTTAAACAATGAGGTGCTGTATGTCCAGATCAGATATTTAACCTCTTCAATACTGAGCTGGAGAGCAATTTCAGTGGCAGTGTTGAACCACTAAGATTCCACACATTTTCCTGGCCTCCATTTGTCATGAGCATTTGTCTTGTCCAGCATGTTCTCTTCATCTTCCAAAGGGTTATTCCTTTGTCCTTCATCTAGACATTTTGCCATTGGAGGGTTTCAGTCACTTTAGAACATCATCAAAACTGTAAAGTCATTCTACAAGTTAAATAGAGTTTGTCAGATAATACATTTTTACCATCAGATTCACGCCAATATCTAGACTGAATCTTAAAGTGTTCTGTAATTATTTTCTCTTTTAAATATCTTAAGTTCTTTACACTTTGGTTCAGAATATACAGTGTCCAACTCATGTCATATACTTAAAGAGCCCCAATTATGGGTTTTTGTAAATTACCTTCCATGAAGTGTGTAACACAGCTCTAAGTGAAGTGAAATATCCAGCTAAGGCTTAAATCTGAAAGTGCAGTGTTTAAAACTATTGATTCATCTAAAAAAGAGTCGACTCATAGTGGTTCGAATGAGTCGTCTTGATAATGAGTCTTTAGCCGTTTCGGCGTGACGTGGATACGAAACATAAGCCCCGCCCAATTGTTGCGCGCGCAAACCCAGGAAAATTTAAACCTGCGATCCTGCCCACAAACACACCAGCAAAGAAAAAGAGGAGGATAAACAGATCTTGAAGTCATGAGTCATGAAGACGCTGTGCTTAGCTGGATGTTATTGGAAGTTTGAGGGAAAGTTCGTGTTATTTTCTCTACCCAAAGATGAAGCTGTGAAGAGTCAGTGGTTGAGGTTTATTTTTGCTAAAAAGGATGGATCAGAAAAGACTACTGATGTATGAGACTTTGACAGAGGTGGATAGGAACTATCAGTACACAGCTCATGGATTAGTCTCTTCCTCCATTTTTTAATGGACAGACAATACACGAAGGGTGCAGGCAAAATAAGGATAGTTTATGAGGCACAAAGGCAGGCTGCTGCACACTGGGCTTTGGCTAGTGGGGGATGAGATCCTTAGCAGCCGGTGATCGGTTGGTGGTCGTTGGGCAAAGCAGAGTACAGGTAAGCCCTGAGAACATATAACACTTATTCATATCGCGACAAAAACCATGCTAAAAATGTGATGCATGCCGCTTTCTTTGCGGATTTAAACGTGTTTGTGAGCTTGCAATTCTGTCGTTTGTCATTGCTATGGCTACCGTCAGCTGTTCTTACACACGTGCGGCGGTCAAGGTTCAGAATATTTCAGCTTTTGCCGCTGTGTGGATTAATACTGAATGTGTGTCATGGTTAAGAGTGGAGCAATATGCTGGTGTTTGGGGGTGAGGTGTCTGAATAACACTGTTAAGAACCATGTAACACCTGTGGTGTTAGTAAGTTAACTACTATGAAGCTTGTTTGAAATTACGGGAGTTTTCCGGGATAAATACCAAAATGGGTGGGTGGCTGGAGATGGGTCTGAAATACGGGAGACTGAAATACAGGAGTGTTGGCTGGTATGCTCACACACACACACTCTGCACTGTGACTACTTCAATATTGTTGATAAGCCGTGCTGAGCATTTCACTCTGTCTCGTGCTGAACGCTGTCAGTGTCGACCAATCACAACAGGCTGTCATCGGTCCAATCAGCGCAGATTAGCTTCACGCTAAGGAGGGGTTTGGGAACAAATTAATCGCTGAACGATTCATATGGGAGTTGCTGGGATAATTAGGTAAAAATAAATGCATATGATAAGACCATGAAAGTGTTTTTTGACCTTGCATGCATATGAGTATGCTGTTGGAGACCCATAAAACCGAAATATGACCCTTTTTAATGTATAATAGGGGCTCTTTAACCGTAGGACAGCTTCAAATAGGACTAAGCTGTGATCTCAAAATTTAGGAAATTGCAGTTTGTTCACTTAAATTTAATGTTGATTGTAGCTTCGCAATTTTAAAATGCATTCATGTACATGATGCTGCCTAAAGCTGTGGTCACAATGTACTTTTTGCTCCATAGACTTCCATTTATAAGCATGAGAATGGGCCAGACGGGAAACGCAAGCTTGTGTGAGAGATTTTGCATGTCGTTGTGATCCAAAGTCTGAACTTGATGAACTCTGACCTGCGAATTCGTATCATTAGTGCTTAGGACAAATCAAAATCAAAACGGGATCTTTCTGTACAGAACTGTTAAATATGGAGCCGTCACTCATTTTATCAGTATCGCATTATCTTGTTTTATTCTGCCTTTTTTCGCAACACCGTATGAAAGAATTTTGTATGCTCAAACTCTACTGTGAGCGTGGTGTAATACGAAGGATTTGAGGGCAACAGTCAAACACGTTTATCGTTTGATTCTGTCTGAACACTCCCTTATAACTTTTAATAATATTACTTTGTACTGACATTATCAGGCAGCACAGTTCCACCTCCCTCTGTCAGGGTTGCTTAACTGATCAACATTTGAAGCTTTTGTTTGTTCAGCATTTATTACAGGTGATCGATCAGCTTTTAACTGGCTGTGATTATGAGGCAATGACTGACCATGACCTCCTCAGAAAAACTTGCCTAGGCCTGTTTACAATCAGCGTGTTTTATGAATGATTTTATGGCAGCTAGTGTTCATTGCTGATTTCTTCAATCTGCAGAACATTGCGATTTGGTGGTGAAATCATAGTCTGTCCTCATTTTCTTTGTGGGTGTTTTTTACTGGACATTTATATATATATTTTTTTTTTTGTCAGAAATCACCTTTGTTCATGTTCAAAGGTTGTTGTAGAGCACTCCTCCTTAATCATTGGGGGCAAACAGCAAGGAGGGAGGAACTCACAGTGACGTACATGTACCCAGACACGCTGTCATTTAATCTGCTGGAAAAAAAACAAATAGTAGTTTGTAGTTCAAGTAGTGTGTGGACTTTGTAATGAAAGGACAAGTGCTATATGAGATAACCCTGAATAAACCCTGAATGTCATGCATTTTAGAGCTATTGAATTATTTTTGTAACTAAATTGACCCTACAGGGTTGCATGCCAGTTTATAGACTTTTTGACCTGTATAGAAAATGGGTCATGGGTCATATCATGGTTTATTTTCTCCTTGAAGTTTTGTGACTTTTCTAATTTAGAGTGACAAATGTGCCTAAATTGACACTTTGTATGGTGGAAATTTTAGGGAAACTTTAGTTTACTTTCATGTTTCAAAACTACATCCTTTTTGTTGTATTTTATCGTCATTTTTTCAACTACCCAACTATTAATTTACATTTAGATACTTTTATTCAAAGAAGCTTAATAATAATAATAATAATTTTTTATAAATTAAAAAAAAATAATAATGTTAATAATTTCTGCTTGTTTAAATTTGCTACAAATCAAATCCATGTATTACAATTTGTTAAAATAAACTGTAAAATACTGTTATAAATATATTTTTCTCATAGAGAATTATAAATAAAGCTTTACGGTTTTATGTGTTTTTTTTATCTAGAAATGTTTGGTGAATTGTATTAAATCCAATTAAGGTTAAAAAATGTCTCTCGTTATAACAAATGTACCAAATTTTATTAGTAAAGATGCTGTAACATCAGAGTTTGAAAAAAACAAAAACAGGCAAAAGTAAATGAATATCTATGGATCATGACGATATATTGAGGATAGTCATTCAGTCAGTCAGTCAGTCAGTCAGTCGACAGCGACCTCTGGTGGATTTACGTGAGAACAGCAGGTGCAAACGGCACTCGTGAGAGAATTTCTGAAAAATCTAAAAAGCGTACTCAGCACTGGTGGATTCGCGAAAACAAAAACTGCAAAAAAAAAAAAAAAAACATGGCTCCTGGGATGTATTTGCTGCTCTACAGAAATGTATATAGTGGTACATTTTCAGAATGATCCTGGGTTGGAAAAGATCCACAAACTGTAAATTAAACTCAGGACACCCGGAGCAATGTTGCGATATACAGTTGAAGTCAAAATTATTAGCCCTCCTATAAAGTTGTTTTTTTTTCTTTTTCCAAATATTTCCAAATGATGTTCAACAGAGCAAGGAATTTTTCACAGTATTTCCAATACTATATTTTTCTTCTGAAGAAAGTCTTATTTGTTTTATTTCAGCTTGAATAAAGGCAATTTAATTTATTTTAAACCATTATAAGGTCAATATTATTAGCCCACTTAAGCAATATATATTTTTTGATTTTCTTCAAAACAAACCATCATTATACATTGACTTGCGTTATTACCCTAACCTGCCTAGTTAACCTAATTAATCTAGTTTAAGATTATTAATTTATTTAATATTAATTATCATTAATTTATTAATAGATTATAAGATTATTAATTAATTTAAGCCTTTAAATTGCACTTTAAGCGGAATACTAGTATCCTGAAAAATATCTACTAAAATATTATGTACTGTCTTCATGGCAAAGATAAACATAAAAATTAACTAAAGATAAAAATAAAAATCAGTTAGTAGAAAATTAGATATTAAAACTATTAGGTTTGGAAATGTGTTGAAAAAAAACTCTTTTTTTCTTCTTCTATTAAACAGAAATTGGGGAAAAATATCAGGGTCGTGGGAGGGGGGTAGGCCAAAAATTCAGGAGGGCTTATAATTCTGACATCAACTGTATGGCGACTAGGCATGGGCTGGTATAAGATTCTGACGGTATAATAACCTTGGATAAAAATATCACAGTTTCACAGTATCACGGTATTGTGATTACTGCTCTAAAATATATTCATTTTAAATGTCTGGGGAAAAAAACTTTTTCCCCTTTGAAAACATTTAAAAATATATTTTATAATAAAAATATATATTTATTTTTTTTAAGATTTATAATATTTTGGAACAGTAAACATGTCAGGCTGAATAATGAAAATGAATCACTGACTTCTGCTGTCTTCATTAGTTTTAAAAACACATTCTTTACAATTTAAAACGGCATCTTTGGATATATTTTCTGCTGAAGATACTGTTGTCCTAAAAAAGAATTTTACACATACCTTAGGAACGGTATTACAGAAAATTTTAATGGTTTTAAAACCTTAACTTTTCCAAGCCGCGGTACACCATGAAAATGGTTATCGCCCAATGCACTAACCATGGGCTATCGGCACCATCTTTACCAACAGTTCTGAGTGTGTTCTTAAGCACAACCCTCCAGTCACACCTTGGCAGATGCTGTTTTTGATTCTGTGTCTCTTTTCTGTCGTTTCTTCTTTGTCTTTTCTCTCTCTCAGCTCAGATGTTCCAGTAACAGAGGCTGTAACAGTGCAGGTTGGTCACGCTGAGACTCTGATCCCTCTCCTCACCTTGCTGGATCTGTTCAAAGATGACATTCCTCTCAACTCGACTAACTTTAATACCCAGCAGAACAGAGTATTTCGAAGTGGTCACATCACGCCATACGCTGCCAACCTGCTTGTGGTGCTGTATAGATGCCCAGAGGGGATCAGAATAGGAGTGCGACTCAATGAGAAATCTTTGACCTTGCCTGGACTCAGCGAGCCCGTACCCATGTATGAGGATGTGAAGAAACGCTACAGCTCTCTGCTGGGAGGTTGTGACCAAGAGACTGTGTGTAAAATTAACAGTTCATGAACATAAAACAGCAAGTCCAGCTCACTGACACTTTCATAGAAGCAAGAACTGTCTAAAAGAAAACTAATTTGACTGACGGCAGAAACTAAAACTTTCTAAGACTAAAACTTTTAGAAATTTTAAAGCTAATTTTATACCACAGTATTATTTGTTTATGGAATGGACTGAATTTGTGGACCAATAAAAAAGTGACTGCAGGCAATAAATAAATCAAATATGACTTAGCAACCAATTTTGACACTTTTAATGCAAAATATATCAGCACTTTAGTAAAGGTCTTTACGATTTTAGATATTTTTTATTTTATTTCATAGGTTACATAATTGTAGATAAATTAGATGTCTGCTGCATTTTTAAATGAAGAACCAGTGATTGTACCTTGTTTACATGTCTGCATTTGAAATGGCTGGTTTGAGGCATAAGTTCTTGCTTACTACACAATTTCTGCTAATGCCTTGGTCAGTGGTATGTAATATCTATTCAGACCAAAGTTTACTTTTGGCCAACATTTAATGTTTGTTTGGTTTTATTTGAAGATCATATTTTGTGTATGTGTATAAATATATATAGAAACCTCTATTCAGCAGACTTAATTTGCATGCCATTCCGTTCTTATTAAATGAAGGGACAAAAAGTCAAGGCTATATATTTGCATTTAAATGTTTTCTTCTGACAAGCACATTATATATATACTCTCCAAAGTGAATATGACATAAGTTGTGCTCAACGTTTAGACCTGAGACTACTTTTGTAATTGCAATTACTTCCGTTTATCAGGTATGACAAGAAATGTCATGGTAACTATTTGGGCAAAAGGTGTGGGAACCTTGAAATAGCTTTATGTGTTACATTTTTGATTTGTCATTTTGTTGTGGAAGTACAATAAACTGGACCTTGGGAGCAAACTGATGTTCGCTGAAGAATTCTTATGTTAAATGAACTGATTGTTTGCAATGTTAATGGCAAAAGCAGTCCATTGAACCATTGTTGACTTGATGTTGCATTTTCACTGTCACGCTTGACAAAAATTAATATGATTAGGACTATCATCGTTTTTGTCAACATTTTTTTTTTTGTCCGTGGATTACATGTTTGAGCCAAATCTCAAAACTGTCCTGTGGTGTGATTGTCCAATAATACATATAATAATGTCATATAAAATAAATAGCTCCAAGGTAACAATGAAGTTTAATCACCGCATGCTATTTGTAACATATTATTAAGAGTTGTTTTTCTTAATATTTGCTGTCACACCAAGGTACAGTAAAAATTTATAAAAAAATCATGAAAGAATTTATATTTTCTCAAACATCAGACTTCAAACTACATAAGCATATCTATTTTATTTCTTAAAATTGTGCCAAATGTCAGATGAACAAACTGTTCTCATTGTCAGAGGGAGTGTTAAAGCAGTACAAACGGATGGTGCACATATATATATACAAATGATAATGTCCAAAATTATAGTCAAAAGAAGAAAAAGAGTGACTTTTTTTTATTTCATATGCAATAGAATAATTATCTTTGGTAGCTCACTTTCTCATTTTTATTTGGTTATACATATTTGGTTATTTCTTTGGTTATACACATTTAATAAAGCACATACAATTCCAAGCAATTTCAACATTTACCCTAATACTTCCTATTAAGTACTTATTAATTACCTAGTACACTCTTAAAAATAAAGGTGCTTAAAAGGTTCTTTGTTGGTAGATGGTTCTTTGAAGAACCTTTAACAGCCATGGAACCTTTTCAACTCACAAAAGGTTCTTTGTAGCCCCAAATGGTTCTTTGCACTCTAAAATGGTTCATTACCTGACAACCTACACTGTTAGATTCCCAAAATTTAACCTTACTGTAACTTTTCACAGTAAATTACATTAGGATCACTTTACAGGATTTAACTTAAAAAATTCACAGATGTTGTATTCAGAATTTTATTGTAAAATTCAAACTCTTGTTATTTTAATCAGCATACAAATTAATGCACATGAACTTTATATGCTTATATATATATATATATATATATATATATATATATATATATATATATATATATATATATATATATATATATATATAAATAACTTGACATGAGTGTTATAGTAAATTTTTAGCTTTATTTAATTTTATATGGTTAACATAGAAATATGGAATCATTTTTAATGACCATAACTTTGTGCTTAGCCAAAACATAATAAACTGTAACCAAAGTAATTGATTATGAAACCAAAGACTGTTAAACACACCCAAAATTATTTAAAACTCAGGGAAGGAACGCTTGCTTTATACGGATTGAAGAGTACGGGCCGCCTTACATTGGTTCGGTTCAGCACTGCGTGACATTGAATCAGATTGAACTGTTTGCTCGGGAATTATTTTATCACGTGTTCACAAGCTCATACCCATCAACATGCATAGTGTACAATTACTGTATAAAATGCGTGTGACCGGGCAGTATAATTGAAGTAATGAATCATATTGTTGTGTCTTACATTATTATACATCGGTAAGTGTTTATGTGTCAAATTCTATCAGTTAAATGATGATGTTTATGTCTAGATTTATGTATAGTGCATGACATTTAGCAGAATTAACCAAGTAACTTGGTTCTTATGTCGGGTTATTCGTGAACAGACGTTCAAGCGCGCCATCTTTTAAACGACAAGTTAACAGACGGTGCTTGTGAGGTAATGTTATCTAGTTATTTTAAGCATAGCTCCTGAAAAAAGAAAAGTCATTTTCTGTAAACTTTAACTAACTTAATGTTAACTGCATTCTGTATTTCAGCACAACACTCAAGTGAATGTTTGCAGTCGAGTCTGACCAATGAGGAATAAAGTTAAGGTAAGCTGGTCTTCACGAGACATTATGACCATCAATATCAACCAATACAATTATGTTGTCATAGATTATGGCAAATGCAAAGTAAATTAACCACATAATAGTGGCCAATTCAAAATACAGCTATTAATTATTTATCATTTAAACATTAACATTTTACTTTTAAGTCTTTTAAGATAATTCAAATGTTTGTATTGGCAGTGGTGTTTATCACAGTACCAGTTGCTTGACAATTTGTTTATTTTCAGACATTAACATTTTAATCTGCCCTATTACACGCAGGATATATTGATTGAAAATGCTTTATTTATTGGCCAGTTGTTCATTAACGCTGTACAATGATACTATATTTGTTAACTTTAAGTTAGTTAATTAAACTAAACCCGTGATGAAAGATGTTTTATTAAATGGAGCTGATAATATAAAGGATAATAATAAAAATTTTATTTTTTTAAGTGAACATTAGTATAGTAAATGTTAATATTCCTTTTCTCACTAGTCATTTTAATGCATTACTAACATGTATTAATGAGAACTTATTGAATAGTGTCACTAATTGTACTTTTTTTTAGTGTTCAGGTGTACCTGATTGTTATAGCTGGCGTGTGTGGTGAGTATACATTCTGAGTACACAAATATAACCTAAAATCATGATCACAATCTAAACCAACAAATATATATACTGCCTATTCTAAGAGAAATTTATGGTGTCAAGGTATGATTTACGCATAAAATTAAAAACTTTGATTGGTGCAGTGGTACAATAGATTTAGTTAAATGTTGAGTCTTATACCACTCTTTTTTTAATATTTATCAGGTTTTGCAGCCATGGGCCATGGCCACTGATGTTGAAAAACTGATGCTAATAATCATCCATCGCTTATTTTTTCAAGGTAATGTTGATGTCTTCCTCATTATGATTAGATTTTTAAATGTCAAGTTGTTCACAGATTTGTTGTGAGCAGTTTCATGTACAACCTCTTGTTCTTCGTTCAGTAGTTCCTACAATCTAAAACAAATCTGGTGTTAAAAACAACCATGGCTAGGCTATTTGGCTACCCAGTGCTGAGTAATTATTAGACAAAGATTTTTTAAACTATAGTCTTTGTTTTTTTTTTGTTTTTTATTACAATTTTACTGGGAATGTGTGTTTGTTTGCTTGGTTTTCAATAGATGTATGGTGCAATAGATGCATGGCATGTCAACTTTATTAGTACAAACAAATTTAATTATTCACAAACACCTCTAATTCAGTCTTTTTTTCCTCCAGCAATACAATGTCAAACAAACAGTCTTATTCCTCTGAGGGTCAAGTGGTCATGTTTGGTCTGAAATTGATGTATGCTGATAATCCCTTTTGCACTCTGGAATTTAAGGTAATGTCTACATTTAATGTTGTACCTTAGGGCTTGTTTTGGGGGAATGTATAGAACCACAAGAAGTCATGACTCCCCTTGTCCCCTAATAAGGGGTGTGTTGCAGACTCAATTTGTGTATGTGCTGGAGACCAGAGTGGAAGCTGTCTTTAAAAGGATGGAGCTCTTATGCTGCATTGATACTAAATTAGTATTCAGGTGAGTGGATTACATACAAGTCATTGCAAATACATAAACAGTCGGGAACTTGTACTGACCAGCACAAATGAAGTTAACTAGAAAATGAATGTCTTATTTTAATGCATCTTGTGCTAACTCTAGTTTTCTCCTATATACAGGTATGCTTCACATGAGTATGTGGATCTGATAAGAACTCTGTTGATGAGCTTTCCATTTCTGAGGGAGAACCATGGACTACTTATTAGCTTAGTTTAACTTTTCTGGGTGATTCAGGTGACATGTTTAACCGAATTAGATGGGTTAGCTATGTAAATTCAGCTTCGCATAGGCTATAACATCTTCGCATAGTCACAAGTTAACACGTGTCCACAACCACAAAAAAATAAAAAAAACACATTTATTTCACAGATTCAAATGCAAATGATGTTTAAGCAATTTTTTCAGTTGATTAGCTCACCTTGATAATCCTTCTAAGATTGGAAACTTTTAGGCTTTGCAAGTTTGAACCTTACATAGGCATGAAGTTTTACTGTTTTATTTTTGGTTAAATGCACCTGTGCTGATAATAAATGAAGTAACTAATGTTTACAATGATTCCAACATCATGTAATGACAGTGTTTAATCGATGTGGTCATATTGTAGATCTGAAGAATTGATGAATCTGTGAATGTGCAAATCTGATTTGTAACACTGGTATTGGCTCTGGCAATTACCTTTCACTCTAACACTGCTGTTTTTCTTTGAAGTCAACTGTTTTTATGCTTTCTGATTTATTGTCTTTTTTATTATATTTTTTGATATTGTGTTATAAAGGTGTATTGTTGTGTAGTTTCCTGTAATTTCATTGTAAATTCTATTTTCACTTATTCATTTTTTACTGTTTAATGTTAAATTGTAATTAATATGAATTGTAATGAAAACTAAAGTGTTAATAAATTGAGAACCAGAAATGTATTAAATATTTTAAAATGTGGAGAAAAAAAATAGAAGTAATGTAAATATATTTAGCATTAGATATAGAACTATCAATTTCTGCAAAAAATGTGTTTTTTGAACTGTTTTTATGTTTTTTTCAGTTTAACATTGTATAATTTGACTGACTTGTACAAGACAATTTGTTTTAGCAATAAATATTTAAACTATCTTCCTGGATTTTCTTTATTGACTGCATTTGGATCATGATCTTCATAGATGGTTCTACAAAGAACCGAGCTGTTAGAGGTTCTTTAAAGAACCATTAAAAATGGTTCTTTGCAGTACCAAAAAAGGTTCTTTATAGCACCATAGAAAGAAAGGTTCTTCAAGGAACCACTTGGTGAAAGGTTCTTCGAAGAACCAAAAAAGGTTCTATGGCATCGCTGTGAAACCCCCGTTTTGGTTCTTTGTGGCACCTTTTTTTTAAGAGTGTACTTTATTTAAGATAATAGTCAGGAATCATCAGATACTAGTTCTTGTAATCAATACTATACTCCTTCATAAGAGTACATATTAAATAGTGGCCTACTTGTTCATTAGATGCTTATCTATCAAAAAGATAGGCATATATTAGTCTACTTGTTTTAGTAGTGACTAGAAATTCTATACTGGTCACACAGCATACTAGTATTAACAGGAACCAGAAGTTTCCTTTTGAAAGTCGACTTCAGAAAAGTAAGTAAATAATTTTTACCCAGTCATGCCCAAAATCGTTTTTGTTTTACGCTAGATGACAAGGCTTTGCTTTCTCTTTGCATTCTTCTCTCCGCCCCTCTCTGTCCCGTAACTCCCGGTCCCTCCTCCTCCTGATGCCGGTACACTGCTCTCCATTCAGCCGTATGCAGATACAGAGTCCCGGGAGGTGGGACGAGGGACTTCGACGTGTCTCTTGAAGCTCTTAAAAACACTTCTCTTTCCGCGTCTCCACAAACTACCTTCAAACTCACCTGTTCGTCCCGCCTCCGAGCGCACTTCACCGGAGCGACATGCCTGGAAACAAAACACTGGTAAAATTTGACAGAAAGCCGTGACTGACGAGACGAACGGTTTGTTTATTTTGTCGCGGCTGTTTTTTCTTCTTCTTCGTAGTCATTTCCTTAGGAATTCGGTGTGTTTAGCAGGGGTTTTCGGGTTGTCTGAGATGCACGAACATGGGGTCTTAGTAATGTCAGCTACTTTTTTTCATGTGTTATATAACTGCCTGTAATCATTTGGGGATCTATTGGGCAAGAGTTATGCTGTAATTGAATGTAAAGCTAACATGGCTTAAAAAACAATACATGAAAACTAGTTACATTTACTGTAGATGGCTTGAAAAGGCATTTGGACTGCTTTTAAATACTATTGAGCATTACCATTGTTTACATACAAGAGCTCATAAACAATGTAAAATACTACAATCAAGAATTATTGATCTCAAAATAGGTGAAAACCTGACCAATATTATTACAAACCTGACGGACCCTACGACTTTTGAGAAATGTTTGTAACTTAAGAGAATTTTACAATAATTGTTGAGTTAATGTTATCATTTGATCATGTCCACTTGTTTACTGAACAGTTATATTACTAACATAACACTGGAATAGTTTGAAGAATGAAACAGAAAGTTTTAGTTCAAGGTTTTCATGTAAATTTGATTTCTGCTCATACATTCGAAAAGTCATGGCATTAAATGTTTCTCACAATTTTTTTTAAAATATATAAACATCATTGGTACACTTAATATGCAAATTAAATACACTACTGGTCAAAAGTTTGGGGTCAGTTGGATTTTTAAAATGTTTTAAAATATGCTTCTCCTGCTCACCAAGTCTGCATTTATTTAATCAAAAATACAGTACAAATAGTAAAATTGTGAAATGTTATTGCACTATAAAATAACTGTTCAAAAGTAGTTTAT
Source organism: Danio kyathit (assembly GCA_903798195.1). Taxonomy (NCBI): domain Eukaryota; kingdom Metazoa; phylum Chordata; class Actinopteri; order Cypriniformes; family Danionidae; genus Danio; species Danio kyathit. The sequence continues at coordinate 29,106,979 of LR812535.1, read as the reverse complement.
CATTTAATTTAACTATTTATTCCAGTGATTTTAAAGATGAATTTTCGGCTACATTATTCCAGTCTTCAGTCACATAATCCTTTAGAAATCCCTCTAATATTAATAATAATTATTATTATTAATGGTAATAATAATAAAAGTAATGACTGGAGTAATAAATAATTACATAAATAAAAATAAAATAAAAAAAATAACTGACCCCAAACCTTTGACCGGTAGTGTAAATCGTAATTTTTTGTTTTCTGAGAAATGTAACTTGAGTAAAAGCTTAAAACAACAACAAAATCTGTAAGTTTATTATATACATTTTTATTTTAATCACAAGATAAAAGTTGCTTGCTTGCTAAAGTTTCCTTGATTTGTATCAGTTTCACAGAAAAAAGAGCTTGTCAGTAGATGCATCTTGATTTAAGAATTTACATTGCAAAACCAAAAATATACTATAGGCAAGATGTGCACATTTTTACAGTGTGAACAGAATCTACTTGTAAAGTTATTTCCATGTTTTAGTGTATGGGAGTTATTCAAATCTTAACTCCTTTTTTGGTCAAATTAAATAAGTATAACACATTAGTTTCTTATTCACTCTGTTCCCTCCAAATTCTTTAGCACATTTTCTTGTTCTTGTTCTGAACAAGGCCTTAAAAAGTCTTATATTTGCTTTCGTCAAATCAACAAAATCAAAAATACACTTTTATAAAATACAAAAAGTATGTCCTTCAGCATAAACTGATCAAATATTATAGGATTAACATCTTGGGTATAGTAGAGTTGCATAGGCTACAGAGGAGTTCATGTTTGCGAATTCAGGCAGATAATCATAGACATGGTCAGAGTTCATTTAGTCAAGCACACTGCGATTGAGAAAAAGTATCGTGCTTGGTTGTTTGGGTGTTTTCGTTCATGTGGGCTGTATACCTTTATGCTGAGTCTATAAAGATAAATGTTTAACTTTATATTAAACTTTATATAAAAGAGTTTTGCAGAGACAAGAAGAAAACAGGAGGATTTAAAGAGATAGTTCACTCAAAAGTGAAAATCTGATGTTAAATGGATAGTTCACCCCATAGTGAAAAATACCTCACAATTTATTCTCCCTCATGTGGGTTTAAACCTTTACGAGTTTTTTTTCTTCTGTCGAACACGAAAGAAGATATTTTAAAGTCAATCTGTCCCAGCAACCAGCATTTTTCTAAATATCTCATTTTGTGTTCAACAGAAGAAAGAAACTCAAATAGGCTTTAAAGGAGTGAAGGGTGATTAAATGATGACAGAATTTGTTTTTTTTGGGTGAACGATCCCTTTAATTCACCCTCATATCAAGATGTAGATGAGTTTTTGAAATAATTTTTAGCTAAAACGGTGGTCCTTAGTGATTCATAAAATACAGCCCTCCAGCGACTGACACTGAAAACATATACAGGTTAAATATTTGTGGCTCCTGAAGATACACTGACTGACCTTTTTAAAAGTGAAATGACCAGTCTGCAACAAATAAAACATTATGTTATACATTATTAATCCACGGCCTTGACTATTGAACTTGTGCTCCTTCAGGACAATCTGGAGCACAAGTTTTTATATTAGTTTTGTTTTGCATGAATATGTTCATATTTTCTTCTTAGTATGTTTTTTGACTCTCACAGTGCTGTTGACTTGCATTTTATGAACCACCAAGGACCAAAGTTTCAGCTAAAAATCTTTTTAATGCTCTACTGATGAATAAAGACATCTGCATATCGGATAACCCAAGGCTGTGTGAATTTTCAAGAAATTTTCATTTTTTTGGAGAGCTGTCCTTTTAAATCAGAGATGCCCAAACTAGGGCCCATGGGCCAAAGTTGGCCCTTTGTATTCTTTGATTTGGCCCGCCAGAGGGAAAATGATTGGAAAGGGTTGGGGAACGCCTTTAACAGAGATTCTCATTTGTATTTTAACGTAACCTTTTGTCTGCTTGTTTTATTGTTGAGCTACTAAAACAAAAATGAAATCGAATGTTTCAATTAAATGAAACCGATTTAAAAAAAATGTACAATGAATATCAGCATGCAGATCAAGGCAAAGTTTAATAAAATAATATACATTTTCGTAAAATTAGAATGTATTAGTAAATACGGTTGGAGTAATCTTTTCTTTTCTTTTTAATTATTCTGAAATAAATTAGTAAGTTATTCATGGCAACTTTAAAGGGGTGGTCCACAGTGTATTTTTAGGCTTGGTTGTGTTTATAAGATGCAAAGCACTTGTAAAAAATCACGTTATTTATGTTATACATGAAAACAACTGTCATATTTCCTAGTTCCTCTAAAGTTTTAGTTTCAGTTTGTGCCTGAATCAGACAGAAAATAACACAAAAAAAAAACATGTCTTTCATATATATGTTCGGGTTATAACCATGTGTAAGTAATATGAAACGTTCACATATCTTTTGCGAGTTCGTTATTTGAAGTGTAGAACGCAGAGAAAGCGACTGCATAGAGAGACACTGCAGCGCTGCTGAAATTTGTGGCTGTTTACAACAATTTGACTGATAAATATAAATTTGTAGCTAAATTGTTAATGGTGCCAAACAGCATTTCCCGATGTTTTCATCCTTGTTTACGCTACAACATATCAATAATGCTAGAAACTGTGCATGTAATAGATTAATTTTAACAAATAAATATACTTACAGGTTGTGGCTCACAATCCACAGCTTCATCTATTGTGGTTGAAGGAGTTTTTAGCCAAATCCAGCCCTGAACTGAGAGATTCTGGAAGCTGTCCTTTGTCAAATGCTAGCTATATATTTTGTATAATTCTCTGCAACATGGTTAAATTAAATTGTAAGCACTTCTGTCTTTGTGTCGTGTCCTTTGGAAGCCCAAAAACAGAAACAGAACAAGCTCTGTGGAAATAGCAGCGTTTGCACAGCATTTTAGCTTTCTCTGCTTTAACATTGCAGTGCCTCTGGCCACGTGCCTTCGCTGCACGGGGTGTATGCGGTTTGTGAATGCATGTAACTGGAAGCCCTTGTGATCTCACTATAGCCCCGATGTATTTTTTTGTAGTCCCCAAACTTTGTTCGCTGTAGGCTTTGCTAAGCTAACTCTGTAAAGGCCAATGTCTCCCTTTGCATTGAACTTTGAGCGCATTACATTCAAAGATGTTGTTTATGCTCACACAGCTACATTACACATCAACTAAAGTTTCAAATATGATATTGTGTAGTGGACCACCCCTTTAATGTAATAGAGTTTGCTATATTTACCTTCACCCACAGCTCTCAATCAAGCTTGGACTTTGGCCTTTATAAGAAAAAGTTTGGACACCCCTGTTTTAAACCATAGTTCTCAATGGCCTATTTTCACTGACAAAAGCAGCTGGAATAAAGCTGCCAAAATGTACTCTGCCTCTTTTTACAGAGAAAAACAAAGCCCCATCCACATTCCTTTGATGATAGATAGCCAGATTTCAGATTCAGAATTTAAAAAACACATTTTTATGACAAAGATATTTCGACCCAAATGTCTCAACCCAGATCTGTTGTTTTAGAAAACAGTGAAATATGACACCTGCAGGCAGAAAGACAAAGATCTGCTCTGAGGTCAGAGTTTTTCACATATTCAGACTGTTATCTTTTTGATTTTGACAGCGTTCATTCATAAAAGCTCTTACTGGCACTGCGTGTAAATCTTCACAGAGAAAATAAATGGGAGAAAGTGTGTGTGTCTGAGCGAGTCAGTCTGTCAGCGGGAGCCACTGCAAGCCATTGAGTGCATAATGAATGAATCCATTTGTTTTTCACGCACTCCGTGAGTAAATCTGAGACGGGCGTAGGAAGAAAAGACTGTGTGTTTGAACGTATAGCTAAATTGCATCATTGACTGAGTTTGACCTTCTTCATCTGACATGTAACAGCCAGCAAGACCTTCATATCTGACCCTGTCCAAAGTTGATGCAGATACACATTCCTGGTTAATGAATATAATGGTGTGTTTATAAAGCGGCACTGGTTTTCCTGCAGAAACCCAGTATTTTTCCAGCTCAGTTCTCAGCGGGGAACTGAGGCTGAGGCGATGTTTTGTATGAGTGTGTGTGAGAGAGAGATGGGAATTATTACGACTGAACACTGCACTGTATTAACGACTCCCAATTCGAGACCAAAAGCTGCTTCACACATGGATGTATTATGTGCTTATTCGTTCATACCCTAAATCCTTGGTAAATAAGTGTTCATTCATACCAGCACAGTATGGATTTTCATAAAAATAAGAAATAAAGCATGCTTTTTTCGGTTTTTGTTTTAGAGTACTTTAGATAATCTCCAAAAATGAGTGCTGTTCAAAAGTTTTTGTGCTTAAAAAGTATCCTTGAAAGAGATCTTTTATGCTTACAATGTGTAAATGAAGTAAAATCAGTAACATTGCTAAATATTATTACAATTTGAAAACAATTTTGTTATATTTTAATACATCAAGATGTAATTTATTTAAGCTGATTTTCCAACATTACTCCAGTCTTCAGTGTCATGTAATCCTTCTGAAATCCTTCTGATATGTCGATGTGATTTGTCAAAAACCTCACAATAATATTTTAGAAGAAGTTAAGCTATGCAATTTTTTATGATTCTTTAATCTAGATGTCCCGGCTGGGCCAGTTTGCATTTCTGTGTGGAGTGGGTTTCCTCCGGGTGCTCTGGTTTCCCCCACAGTCCAAAGACATGCATTATGGGTGAATTGAATAAACTAAATTGGCTGTAGTGTATGTGTGGGAATGAGTGTGTATGGATGTTTCTCAATACTGGGCTGCAGCTGGAAGGGCATCCGCTGTGTAAAACATATACTGGATAAGTTGGCGGTTCATTCCGCTGTGGCGACCCCTGATTAATAAAGGGACTAAGCAGAAGGAAAATGAATGAATGAATAATCATAATGTTCAATAAAATAGCATTTATTTAAATTTAATTCAACATATTGACAAATTTTTCGGCCCAAGCTGATTGGATATTCGTGCTTCAGCCTACATTTTTGTGGAACGTAAAATACATTGCTCCGGGTACATTTCGCTGCATGTTTCAGATGACAAATCCACTAGAGGGCGCTGTGTACATTTGTGCAAATCCGAAATATATTGTTACTTATGTCCACCAAAGTGTTTTTTGCTCTGCAAAAACGCATGCCCTGTTCTAAAAATGTTCAGCTGTGAAATTTCCAACTCTCAATGATTTTTTAAAATGCTAGCTAACATATTTTATTTTTCAAAGTATGTTTAGCTGTGCATTTACTGAATGAGCAATGGATCTCCAACAGATTGCACTGTCCTGCTTGCTTTTTTGTTATTCCTTTTAAACCTTTTTGAACAAATTGTACAATTTCTTATGTTTCTTTTAGCGGCACGGTGGCTCAGTGGTTAGCACTGTCCCCTCAAAGTAAGAAGGTCACTGGTTCAAGTCCCAACTGGGCCAGTTGGTATTTCTGTGTGGAGTTTGCATGTTTTCCTTGTGTTGGCGTGGGTTTCCTCCAGGTGCTCCGGTTTTTCCCACAGTCCACAGACATGGCTAAAGGTGATTTGGGCAAACAAAAAAACTAAATTGGCTGTAGTGTATAAGTGTGTGTGAATGTGTGAGTATATGGGTGTTACCTAGTACTGCGTTGCAGCTGAAAGGGCATCCACTGCGTAAAACATATGCTGGAATATTTGGCTGTTCATTTTGCTGTGGCGACCCCTGATAAACAAGGGACTAAGCCGAAGGAAAATGAATGCATGAATGTTTCTTTTATTCTTGTTTATGTAAAGCACGTTTAATTACCATTCAGAATGAAATGTACTAGATAAATATACTTGCCATGTCTTGCCTTGCCTAAATAGACACCCTGTCTCTCATCTGGCTGCCCGATAACCGCAACATTACCAGAAGTTGCCGGGCAACATTGCTCTAAAAGTTTAGGGTACATTTTGTTACATGTTTCAGATAGTATACATGTTCTTCTAGTACACGTCCATAAGAAGGCGAGGCTTGTCATACAGATCTCCTAGCAAACAATTGACCTAAACCCAACCAATAGTGTTTTCAAAAGTAAACGTGAGAGAAAATCGTGCTTCGACCACATAGCTTTACCTCTTTGAGTTTACATTGCTTTTATCTATTATCACCATACTCAATCCTGAGCTTTCACAAGTTTTACACTGTATAATGTGAGCTACTGAGCAATCTGTGCACACTGGAAAAGTTGACCATACGATAATAGATAGGTGAGATAAACGTATTCAGTTATAAATCATAGACTCCATTAAGTTGTTTTGTGATATTCACTTGGTGTTGGGCAAAGAACTGCATGAAATTAATGCTTTATTTGTCTATGGAAATATCATTAGTGTGAAAAGGATTAAATTTTGTTTACTGTATGCCAAGTTCAGATGTTAATGATAAAATTTTGTTATTCTCTGCAGAATTGTGTATTCTGTTCGACAAATACTCATCTGTGAGTTAATTTCCAACTCGCAATGATTTTTTTAAAAAGCTTGCTAACATATTTTATATTTCAAAGTATGTTTAGCTGCGAATTTACTGAATGAACACCGTATATCCAACATATTGCACTGTCTTGCTTTCTTTGTTATTCCTTTTAAACCTGTTTTAACATTTTTTTTATTTCTTATGTTTCTTTTATTCTTGTTTATGTAAAGCACGTAGAATTACCATTGAGAATGAAATGTACTAGATAAATAAACTTGCCATGTCTTGCCTCGCCTAAATAAACAGCCTGTCTCTCATCTGGCTGCCCGTTAACCGCAACATTAAGTTGCCGGGCAACATTGCTCTAAAAGTTGCCTCATGCATCATAACTTTTAGAGTACATTTTGATACATGTTTCAGATAGTATACATGTTCTTCTAGTACACGTCCATGAGAAGGCGAGGCTTGTCATACAGATCACCTAGCAAACAATTGACCTAAACCCAACCAATAGTGTTTTCAAAAGTAAATGTAAGAGAAAAGTGAGCTTCGACCACATACGTATTCAGTTATAAATCATAGACTCCATTAAGTTTTGTTTTGTGGTATTTACTTGGTGTTGGGCAAAGAACTTAAATGGACTTAATCTTTTATTTGTCTATGTAAATATAATTAGTGTGAAACGAATAACATTTGTTTATGCCAATTTTAGATGTCTATGATTAAATGTTTTTTTGCACTGTAGAAACGTGTGTTTGTTCGAAAAATACTCAGCTGTGAGTGAATTCCCATCTCTCAATGATTTTTAAAAAATCCTAGCTATTTTAGATTTTAATGTATGATTAACTGAATGAGCACTGATTGCAACAACATATTGCAGTGTCTTGCTTTCTTTGTTATTCCTTTTAAACCTGTTTTAATGATTTGTTTATTTCTTATGTGCTTCTTTTATTCTTGTTTATGTAAAGCACGTTGAATTATCATTGTGAAGGAAATGTGCTAGATAAATAAACTTGCCATGCCTTGCCTAAATAGATGCTCTGTGTCTCATCTGGCTGCCCATTAACTGCAACATTACCAGAAGTTGCCGGGCAACATTGCTCTAAAAGTTATCACCATACTCAAACCTGAGTGCTCACAAGTTAACACTGTATAATTGGAGCTACTGAGCAATCTGTCTACACTGGAAAAGTTGACCATACGATAATAGATAACATATTCTTATTCAGTTATAAATCATAGACTCCATTAAGTTGTTTTGTGGTATTTACTTGGTGTTGGGCAAAGAACTGCATGAAATTAATCCTTTATTTGTCTATGGAAATATCATTAGTGTGAATTGGAATAACATTTGTTTATGCCATTGGTTGCAAATTTTGGACGTGACCAAGACAAAAAAAAATGTTAATTTACCAATTTAGTATACTGATTTACTAACAGCTTGTACTAGTTCAAACTTTTTTGGCCTTAAAGAAATGACTGTAATAAATTAGGCTAACAATAAAAGGTCATAGTTCACTTATGGATGGCCATAAGTCCATGTACTTGTGGATGACCTCATTGTATATGCTGGCCATCTTAGAAAAGAGCTGCTGCATCTACATTTTTGTAGATTACTCACTGAAATTTACACTCCTTTTGGTGCTTTTATGGCATTGTACTAGCAGGTTACATTCCCCATTTCTGTAAATCTGGCCCTTGATGTCAAAAATGAAACATACAGAAGCATATGTAGTGCATAATATCTGTAAATGTCAATGTGTGAATAGAAACTGTAAATGGTATTTTGAATGCTGATGCAGTGCTAAATTGCTGTAAATTTGTGGTCATGTCTGTTTTAGGATATGCAGAAGTCCACTAATGTGGTTTACCAGGACCATCATGTCAGCCGCAGTAAGAGAGGGCAAGTTGTGGGCACTAGAGGAGGATTTAGAGGATGTACAGTCTGGCTCACAGGTAATCGATGAATGAAAAAGCACACAAAACAACAGCTAATCAAATATTCTCCTAGATAGGCTTGAAAAATTAACTTTGTATTACTGTAACTGCATTGGCTTGCTTCAGGTCTTTCCTATAGGAACATTATCCATTTGTTTCAGTTAATGAATACGCATCATATAGATTCAAATTACACTGTGGGGTACCACAAGGCTCAGCTCTTGGTCCCTTGCTTTTTACATTATATACGTAATATAAAAAAGCATGGTTAGTTTAACAATTGGATGAGTAATCACTTTCTATTAATAAATTCAGATGAAGTCTTGCCAAAAACCTCGCACAAAAACCTAGAATGTTGCCTAACCCTTGATGTATGTTCAGTTACAGTAAGTCCTTGTCATCAGTTAAAAAGTTGGAGGTGATATTTGGTAGCAAGCTGTCAATTAAAGGCCCTATTTCAAGCATATGTAAAATATAATTTTCAGCATGCTTGAGTGATGAAATCTAAAATGCTTTGGCAATCAAACTCAATGTCAGGTAAAGCAGATTCCTCTTCACAAACCTGTGACACCTGTAAAGCAAGTTGCTCTGAACTTTAAACCAGATGCAGACTAAGCATTTTTTTAATACATATTTATGGTTTATGCATGTTCACTGTTCCAATGGTTTTACTCAGATGATCATGAACATTGTACATGTTTTCCATTTAAAACAAAGTGAAAATGATAATCAGTTTAAGCAGGGCATGCAAATGTGTTTTGAAAAAAGCATTTAAAATTGTAAATAAATTAAAAATAATTAATTTGTTATTTAAATAAATAAAAGTTTAAAGTAAACTTTAGTAAAACCATTCTATTAAAATAAATGCTAACACTTTACAACAACAGTATACTGTATGAATAATTATGTATTAATATGTAAACATTACTTTATTATGAATTAATGAAGTTAATGAGTTAATGAATGCGCTTATCACAAACTAACTTCAACTACCACATGAGTCACATGAGTTCATATGTGAATAAAGGCTAGCTTACTTGTTAGTAGATTATTGTTTGTTAATTAATGTATTAATTACCACATTAGTTTATGCTAAATTTAACCATCATGAACTCATGATATGATTATCTATAATTATATTATGACTTTACTTGGAGGGGCACATTATTATTAAATCATTCTTAACTACTCATGAACTCCTTATGCATGCTCGTCTAATGCGTTTATGCTGAATAACAATAGAAAAGTGTTCTGTCAACCTCAACATGAACAGTTTAAACACAGGAGTTCATGAGTAGTTAAGGGTGAGTTAATGGTGATGTTAAGTCACAACATAACTATACATTAACACCTCATGAGTTCGTGTTGGTTACATTTAGCTTAAATTTAAATGTTAATTAATACATTAATTAACAACATGAACTAACAAGTAATTAGGGTAGCAGTTATTCCAACGCAATCTCACGGCAATTCTTAATTTTTTGATTTAGTGGCTAATTCGTATGAATTCGTACATTCTAATTCATACAAATTAGTACGATTTGCTCATCACCCAATGACAGTTGAGTTTAGGGGTGGGGTTGGGTGCCACGCCTCCTTTTTAAAATCACGAATTAGCCACTAAACTGACAAAACGTAAAATACTTACGTTTCCTCGTGAGATCAGGCTGGATATTCACACATGAACTCCTGTGACTCATGTTGTTAAAGTTAGTTTATGATTAGCGCACACCTTAACCTATCATTAATTCATAATAAAGTAATGTTTAGTTTATATTTACAGACAGGCAGACTTGCCTTAACAAGGAGTGACTTATTTTTATGTTTGCGTTTTTTTTCTGCAGGTCTATCTGGGGCTGGTAAGACGACAGTGGGATTTGCCTTAGAGGAATATCTGGTCTCTCATCGCATTCCCTGCTACTCTCTCGATGGTGACAACATTCGTCATGGTCTGAATAAAGATTTGAGCTTCACCTCAGAGGATCGAGAGGAGAACATTCGACGTATTGCTGAAGTGGCCAAACTGTTTGCAGACGCTGGACTTGTTTGCATCACAAGTTTCATCTCACCATTTACCAAAGTGAGCAACCACAGAACAGACTCTGAATATTTTTTTTTTTGATTAATATAGTGATATTGGATGAACAAGGTTTTAGTTAAAGGATTATAGCAAAATCACAACACCAAGAAACATCATTTGAATGTTTGAGGGCCACTTTAAACCCACTCCAGTACAAACTGCCTCCATTTGTACACTTTGCAGATACTAAAAACATTTATTTACCTTAACCATTAAAATAAAAAATAAAACATCTGCCTAATGTAAATGTAATTTACATGTAAAATTAATACTCTTTTGTTTTTCTTTATTTGCTAAGGACCGCGCAGAGGCTCGGGTCATTCATGAGAAAGCTGGTTTGCCCTTTTTTGAGGTGTATGTGAACGCTCCTCTGGATGTGTGTGAAAGCAGAGATGTTAAAGGACTGTACAAAAAAGCAAGAGCTGGACAGATCAAAGGTAATATAACATGTAGAATTCTTAACACTAGAACTACAGAGGTGGTCATTTTGACCATTTTAAATTTAAGTTTTGTAATTAAATAACTTTGCTGAAATTAAACAATTACCCAAACCCGCATAGTTAACCTAATTAACCTAGTTAAGCCTTTAAATGTCACTTTAGCTGTATAGAAGTGTCTTGAAAAATATCTAGCAAAATATTATGTACTGTCATCATGGCAAAGATAAAATAAATCAGGTATTAGAGATGAGTTATTAAAACTATTATGTTCAGAAATGTGTTAAAAAAAATCTTCTCTCTGTTAAACAGAAATTGGGGAAAAAATAAACAGGGAGGCTAAGAAATTCAGGGGGTTTAATAATTCTGACTTCAACTGAATGTCTTTCAAAACCGCATATTCAGTGCCGAAAAAGCATTCTCCTCTGCTTGTAAAAGTGAAAATGAATGTGAGGCACAGACATTTGTGGGTGGTCTAACTTAGCCAAACTATACATTTATAGTCTGTATTACCAAAAAGATAGAATTTTTAGGGTGATGACGTATTAAATATGATGACAGGCATTTAAAGTTTAATTTTAATATCTCAATAGAAGCATTGCATGTAAGTATGATGTGACATTATGACGTCTTATATGAGAATGGTCAGAATGACCACTATGGTAATTCTAGTAGTTACAGAATTCTGGTTGTTCCGATGTTAAAGGGATAGTTCACCCAAAAATTTAAATTTTGTCATCATTTACTCACCCTTGACTTGTTTTTTTTCTGTTCTGTTGAACACAAAATAATATATTTTGAAGTATGTTGGAAACTGGCGACTATTTACATCTGTAGTAGGAAAAACAAATACTGTGGAAGTGGTTACCAGTGTTCGACATTCTTCAAAATGTCTTATTTTGTGTTCAACATAACAAAAAACTCAAACGGGTTTTGAACACGTCATGGATGAATAAATGATGACAGAATTTTTATTTTTGGGTGAACTACCTCTTTAAGTTTGAATCTGGGTTGATCCCGAAACATTTGAAAAGGCCATTTTTATTTTATCCACACTGGTATTTTCCAGAAGTCTGTCGTTCACACTGAAACAAAAAATAAATATATATTCGAATATGAATGAATATTTATTATATTTAAAATAATATTTTTGTAGTTTATAAAGAGGCAATAAAGACCAATTTCAAAAACACACAATTTGAAATTGGTTTTCATGCCCCCAAAATACCAGTGCTGTGCAAATGAATGAGCAAAACAAATGCAAATGTTTATACCTTTAGATCTTAAAAGTGCAGTTCCAAAAATTAAAGGGATTGTGATCCCAAGCTTCATTTTTCTGTTGAACACAAAAGAAGATATTTTGAAATATGTTGGAAACCAGTAGCCATTGACTTTGTTGGATTTTGCTGTAATTTGCTTAACTATTTCTTGGGTGGCTCACCAATGTATTAGATGACTCTAATACATAAAATAAGTAAGCTGATCAAAGTTCTTATGGGGAGAAGACTTTATTGATGACAATGAATAGTATAGTTCCTCAGCATCGATGTTAACCCATCATCTTCAAGTAACTTAACCCAAAGTACTGTCTGTGAGACACTACTTTATAATAAAGAATATGACCCCATTGGAGATTACTCAACTGATTTGGTTCCATCACAACTCTTGAGTTACTATAGACCATTTGGTTCATACGTTTTCAGATGCAGATACTTGTTTGCATACTGTATGAAACAAGCCATACAATCTATCAACTTGTACAGTGTTGGGAAAAGATACTAAGGAAGCTAATAAACAGGTTTCCAACTTACTTCAAAACATCTTTTTTTTGTCCAACAGACATATAAACAGGTTTATAAACGACAACAGAAATTTGATTTTTGAAGGAACTACACCACAAAGAAAAAAAAGACCCCAAAACAGACAAAAGAAATGTATACTCAACTCATCTTCTGCTCCTTTGTTTTCCTGTATGATTTGTGATTCAGGCTTCACTGGTATTGACTCTGAGTATGAGCATCCGGAGGCTCCAGAGCTGGTGTTGAGGACTGGAGAGCTCACCGTCAACGAGTCCATTCAGCAGCTGGTGGAGCTTCTGAAGGAGCAGGTTAGTCAGCAGCTGAACACACACTTGACCGTTTCAGAACTGCTGATGTGCCTTGATCTTTAAAGTACCTCATGGCTGAATTCATAGTCAAATGTAAACATTTGCGAGGTCTCTGGCAACATATCTTTGAAAAAGGCAAAAGCTTAGTAGGACAGAATAGCTTACTACAGTTTACTAGTAAAAATGAATATGGTTCTCATAGTTCTCATGGTTTGCTTAATGGACGAATAAATAAATAAATAAATAGATGGATGAATAAATAAATAAATAAATAAATGGATGAATAAATATATAAATAAACAAAGAGATGAATAAATATATAAATAAATAAATAGATGGATAAATAAATAAACAAATAAATAGATAGATGAATAAATAAATAAGTAAATAGATGGAAGAATTAATGAATAAATAAATGGATGAATAAATAAATAAATAGATGGATGAATAAATAAATAAATAAATAGATGGATGAATAAATAAATCTAAAAATAAATGGATGAATAAATATATAAATAAATAAATAGATGAATATATATATATATATATATATATATATATATATATATTGAATATATATATATATATATATATATATATATATATATATATATATATATATATATATATATATATATATATATATATATATATATATATATATATATATATATATATATATATATAAATAAATAGATGGATGGATAAATGAATAATCAAATAAATAGATTAATAAATAAATAAATGGATGGATAAATAAATAAATGAATGGATGAATAAATAAATAGATAGATGAATAAATGTATAAATAAATAAATAAATAAATGAATAGATTGATGAATAAATAAATAAATAAATGTATGAATAAATAAATAAATGCATGGGTGAATAAATAAATAAATAAATAAATAAATGTATGAATAAATAAATAAATGTATGAAAAATTAAATAAATAAATAGATGGATGAATAAATATATAAATAAATAGATGGATGGATAAATAAATAAACAGATGGATGAATAAATAAATAAAAAGATGGATGAATACATAAATAAATAGATGGATAAATAAATAGATGGATGAATAGATAGATAGATAGATTGATGGATGGATGGATGGATGGATGAATGGATGGATGGATGGATGAAGGAAGGAAGGAAGGAATGAATGAATGAATGAATGAATGAATGAATGAATGAATGAATGAATGAATGAATGAATGAATCAATCAATACATGCGGCGCACACAACCAACTAGTACAGTAGTACAAGAAAAAAGACAAAATTACCTCTAATAAACTTGACAAATAAACTAATAAACATAAACAAACAAGGGCAAAGAAAATTAGAAAGGGGTTTAAAGGAGGCAATAGTATAATTTCAAAAGAATATTTAAGTAATACAGACTCTTTCAAGCTTAAAATAAGACAAAAATATGTATTATAATAATATATTAGTTTTTAATCACCTAAAGCATGCATGTCTTTTGTTACAGAACAACCTTGACAATATCGCAATTACACTCTTTAAGGAAACAGCTGCACATGTGACTGGATGGAAGATACAGTTCACTTCCATCTTTTTTCCGTTCACACACCTTTTTCATTTCAACCCTTTGACAACCCTCTCTCTCTCTTTCTCTATCTCTCTTTCTCAGAGCATCATTCCCAGTGGCGTAGTGGAGGAGATTAATGAACTCTTTGTGCCAGAGAACAGACTCAAGTTGGCACAGGCAGACGCCAGCACCCTGCCCTCTATCAGCATCACCAAGGTAACCAGCAGCATTACTGCTCAAGGCCACAACCGCTCATGTTCATGCCTTCATAAATGGAAGTGAATTATTGACAGAATGACACACAACTGCTTTATCAGTCCGTGAACAGTGTGCTGCTCCCTAATTACAATGCTAATTTATTCTAGAGACCTACAGCAAATACGAGTTGGATGTTGTTCTTTAAGCCCAAAGTATATTTCGGTTGTTGAGTGTACGTAAGAGTACGTGTGCAGTATGGAAGGACATTGGGGCCAAAAGTATTTTAATGAAATGTGAAATTAGATTGTGGCAACACACGCAATTTGAGTGTACATAAGAATATGTGTGCAGTATGGAAGGCCATAGGGGCCAAAAGTCTTAAGAAAATGTGAAATTAGATTGTGGCAACTCACACAATTTGGGTGTACATAAGAATATGTGTGCAGTATGGAAGGTCATTGGGGCCAAAAGTCTTTTAACGAAATGTAAAATTAGATTGTGGCAACACACATAATTTGACCATGACGAACAACAGTGAATGAAATCGTTATATTTGAGACGTTATGTTTATTTGTGGAAACTTTTGATGCTTTGTATAGTGTAGTCCAGTGTTTCTCAACCACGTTTTTGGAGGACCACCAGCTCTGCACATATTCCAAGTCTCCTTAATCAAACACAGCTGATTCAGATTATCAGATCATTAGCAGAGACTGAAAGACCTGCAATGGGTGTGACAGACAAAGGAGACATCCAAAACATGCAGTGTTTGTGGGCCTCCAGGAACATGGTTAAGAAACACTGGTGTAGTGCATGTGTGTGATTAGCCAGCTCTACTGTATGGAAGACAATTATGGCCAATTTTTTTTTTTTTTTTATTAAACTCATGAAAATTTTCATATGTCAGTGTCATTTGTGACACTGTCAACAAGCAAAACAGCCAACAAAAAGTGTTGTATTTGAAACTATATTTGCATATGCAATGCATTAGTAAATCAGGATATACATAAACATCATATTTATTTGTGAAGGATATTATGTACTGCATGATACTAAAACAAAACATTAAAAATTACACCAAACACATCTTTGCTTTTAAAAATGCAAGACGCAGAGCTTAGAAATTAGTAAAAAAAAAAAAAAAGCGTAGCATAGCGCTAGGTCCATGTAACACGATATTATGAACGTGATATAATAACGACAATAATGTACTCATAGGAAAACAATATATTAATATAAGCACTTGAAGATACACCATATAACTTAGTATATCTGGACAGCCCCAATGAGCACCTCCTCCACCATGATATAATGGTAAATAAAACAGTTGACATGCCAAATTTCTACTCTAAACAGAAGCTCATAATGGTTGCCGAGCTCTTCTGATTGGTCCACTGGTGGACCCGACAGTCATGAGCTGTGCTGCATGTGAAAGTTAAAGATCTTTTCATTTGACATGGCATCTAAAAATGATGTGCTCACATGTGCGGTACTTCAAAAGACTTCAGTGGGAGCATAACAGTCAAACATGTCCGTCAAGCACGTGTTAACATTGAATAACCATAGAAAATTAGCGTGGAGAGGAAAAACGCATTCTGTCAAACTGGGTATATTGCATGATCAAATTTCACACTTCTATTTGAAGACTTTTAACTCTGATGGCCTTCCAAAGGATAGTGGACCACAAATATAATTAACAGTCAGCCAAACTGTGTGGAAGGCTATTGGGACCAAAAGTCTTTCAATGACTAGTTTACATGGAACTCAGTAATCGATGATTTGCCATAATCTGAATGAGACAAAAATATGATTAAGGTGATCCTATTTTACATGTTATAGCACATTATTTGATTAACGTCATTGAGTCACGCTATCCATGTTTCCTCCGGAGTTTCATGTAATTTCAGGTGTTTCGTTTTTATTTTGTCAACTTTAACTGCAGTGGGCACTTTCAATTTCATTCAGGAACATTTCATGCATGCCCCCCGTGACAAACGAGATATTGGATGCGAGTATGAACTGCTGGAAGAGTGTTTGAATGGAATTTGATACCACACGCCGTATCCATTTCACAATGCAGGTGTCTCTGGTCCTTTACTGACTGAGTAGATGCAGAAAATAGTATCAAACAGCCTTGTGTGTATAGACTATCCTGTCTCAAAATGCGTTGAAAGTCCTACACTGTGATAATGGATTGATTGCGGTGTTTACATGTCTGTACTGCACTTTTATAATGTGACTAAAATTGCCATACTCCACATTTCTGATTTCCGATTTCTGTTAGTTCGATTATGATCGTAATCGGATTCAATTAATCAAAAATCACTGTTCACATGGTAGACTCTTAATCAGAGTATTGTCTTAATCATATTAAAATCGGATTATTGGCAAACGTACTCAGTAAAACGCATTCAATTATACTCAATGAAATTGCTGTATAAATTTAGGCTTTATTTGGTAACACTTTATTTTGATGGTCCATTTGAGTATTAGTAGACTGTCTGCTTAATATCTGTTGATACTGCTCCTTCAACAGACATTTAACTGACTATAAGTAACTTTGCAAGTACATGTCAACTTACACTAACCCTAACCCCAACCTAACAGTCTGCTTATAATCTAATGAGAATTAGTTGGCATGTAGATGCAACGTAACTTAACTTCAACAAACAATCCATCAGAATTAAGTGTGACCCTATATTTTTATATGTAATGCAGTGATATGTCAGGATATACGAATACAAACATCATACGTTATGCATAATAATGATGGCCAAACTGTGTGTCGACATGATCAAACTTGATGCATTTTTCTTAAAAGATTGACCTCCCTGATTGTCTGCCACATTAGTTATGCATACAATCCAGACATTCCAACAGTGCTTACAAGGTACATGCAGCTTCCACATGTGCTTTGAATTGTGAACAGGTAGTTCTATTAAAGTATGGAAAAAAACAACAACAACAGAGTACAAAAATCAAAATGTACATGTAGCTTCCAAATGTGCCTTGAATTGTGAACAGGTAGTTCTATTAAAGTATGAAATAGCAACAACAACAAAAGAGTCGAAAAAACTAAATGTACATGCAGCTTCCACGTGCTTTGAATTGTGAACAGGTAGTTCTTTTAAGGTATGAAAAGAAACAACAAAAAACAAATGACTAAAGACATCAAAAACAACACTGCTATGTTACTACTGTCCACGTTGCAGGAGAATAATCTTCACATTTAAAGTTATTGTTTGGGGGTTTTCACAATTAATCCTCTTGTTAAGTGGGACATCACGCAAAACAGCTTCCGGGTCCAAGCGCATATAAAATTGTATGGGGCATACCTGTCAACATTGGGATTAGAAAATAAGAGATATGCCGACCATAATAAAGAATATCCCCCCAAAGAAATCCTCAAATTAAAATCTGTTTATCTGGAGCTGTTTTATCGTAAACAAACAGTTAAACGGTCAGTAATATGTTTTATTATTATTATTTACAAAAGAAAAAATAAATAGTATACATTAGCAGCAAATGCATTAGCAAACAGTTCAGCTTATTAAAATTAATAGCTATTATAAAGAAATAGAATCAAGTTATCAAATCTCATTAATCTTTTCTTCACTGTATCATTGAAACATTCAGATTAAAGAGCAACAAATGAAGCTCTCATTTATTTCGATTTTTCGTTTGGTTACATTAAATAACAGGTGTCGCTTTAAAAATGCACACATCTACAT
This sequence comes from Danio kyathit, assembly GCA_903798195.1. NCBI lineage: Eukaryota > Metazoa > Chordata > Actinopteri > Cypriniformes > Danionidae > Danio > Danio kyathit. Next base: position 29,088,496 of record LR812535.1, on the reverse strand, counting down.
TATAATGAAAGCATTTGATTGCTTTCCTAACTTTTTATGCTCATTTAGGACAAAATTAGTTGTGTTTGAAAAAATACCCCACCAAGATCGACATCTTTAGATGTTATTATTATTATTATTATTTTGTGTACATGTATGTTCAAACACACACCCAAAACCCAGACTTTCGCTCCGCTTCAAATCGCATGTACAGAATACGTCTGGGAAAAATTGGGGAAAAAAATAAACAGGGGGGCTAATAATTCAAGGGGGCTAATAATTCTGACTTCAACTGTATACTGTATACACACACACACACACATATATATATATATATATATATATATATATATATATATATATATATATATATATATATATATATATATATATATATATATATATATATATATATATATATATATATATATATATATATATATATATATATATATATATATATATATCCATGCCTACCCTGCAGGCACAGGACATCAACATGATGTCATATTGACGTTGTGCCCCAACGTACCCCAACGTCTTGGGGATTTTGTTTGAAAATGAAAATCGGGTTGACATCAGAACCCGACATCAGAACCCAACATCAGGCCGACGTCAATGTCCAACTTCCAACCTAAAATCAACCAAATATCAACGTCTAATCATGTTACAACTTGACGTTGTGTGGACGTTACCACTTTGACATCTTTCATTTGTTGGATTTTGGTCACTTTCCAACACAACCTAAAATCAACCAAATATCAATGTAATTTGACGTCATTGTTGGACATCAAAATAACGTTGTCCTTAGACGCTGGCTAGACATTGAATTTTGGTCACCTGATGTCACTATCTAAATCTAACCTAATATTAACGTCTTATGATGTTGTGTGGCTGCTGGGTAATATCAGATGGTCAGAAAATACAATTTTTTTTTTATAAATTGTTAAAATTTTGGTATTTGTGATGCAGCAAGTCCAGAGACTGATGTGTACACTATAATTTTATATAAAATTCACTTTAATGTGTGGTTCGGACCCGGAAACAGTATTCCATACGCCATGACTTGACAAACGGATTGACAGGACAGTAGAGATTATAGACAGAAAAGTAGGGGGAACAGAGAGAGGGGCAGGATCGGCACAAGACCTCAAGGTGGGAATTGAACTCGGGTTGCCGTGAACACCAGAGTGCCATGTGTCCACGCACTAACCACTAACTTTGCCATTGGCGCCGACCACATTTCAATTTTAATGAATAAAATGTAAAACAACTTTATACAAGGATGAACTTTTCTAGTGCACACTGTCTTCTATCCGACAATCCATCTTAACAGACATTTTGAACAATATAATATTAGCTAACCTTTCCATTTGTAAACACATATTTCTGTATTTGTGTGTGCAGTTGGACTTACAGTGGGTGCAGGTGTTGGCTGAAGGATGGGCTAGTCCTCTGAAGGGCTTCATGAGGGAGAGAGAATACCTCCAAGCCATTCATTTCGACACCCTTCTGGAAGGTAGCATACAAGCGCATACATTTATTACTTTATTATAGATGTCTTAAACCGCCGTGCTTTAAATAGAGCAATTAAACCTAGTCAGGTTAATCAATGCTGGTAATGGTATACTGTAAATACCAGCAGCAGAAGGCTGATCTAAGCCTATTTAGAAGATGCTTCATGCATAAAATAGCAGGTGCCAGCACCGAAGCTGCTTTTAGGAGAGGGAATGATGCAACGATGTGAAACTCATATGCTTTGTTTGGTATAATTGGGATGGTCAGCAAACATCGGTCAGGGGAGGAGGCTGCATTTTCAAAGTGTTTTCTATTGTATCTAAGCGATTACAATGAGAGTGAGTTGGAGTATTAGAGCCACTAAATATATTTAACATTATAACTGATTTAGATAAATAGTATTAATAGCTACTTGTACATAAAAAAAGCTTTTTTTTTTCCCTTAAAGGGATAGTTCAGCCAAAAATGAAAATTAACCCGCTATTTACTCACCCTCAAGTGGTTATAAACCCAGGCCCAGACCCACCCCCTTTTGACAAAGTGCAGAATTTGGCCCCTATATTAGCTTATTTGTCCCATTTTTGACAGTATGCCATCATAAATTGTGAAAATAACCAATAGAAGAAGACTTTAAGAAGAATAACCAATAAAAGAAGGATTTTGTTATTTAAATGGACAAATTCTGACTGAGGAAATGAGCTGGCTAGTTTGTTATTTGCCTGTAGGATACAGTTTTTAATTTAAAACAAGTTTTAACAGATTCCCCGGGTTTTTTGTGTTGTGTTGTTTTTTTTTTTTTTTTTATGATGGACGATAATAAGTTAGCATTTAAAAATAAGTACTTTTTATGTTTCTAAAATTCTAATCTCATTACATTATATATAAAACTGTGATAACTTTCAGTTTAAATGCACATTTGTAAATAAACAATTTTTGTCCACAAAAAATAGTATGATAAGCACTTTGATATAAATGTAGGTAGTATTTTTGTTGCATCAAAAAGTGTGGTAATGATAATCATCTGACAAGCTAATCCAGCACAAATTTGTGCTTAAAATGTCACTAAAATGCAGTATTTGAACCTCAAATATTTGCAAAAAGGTCCACTTTCTGAGAAAAAAGAACCCCCCCTTTTATTAGGCTATGGGCCTAAAACCTTAATGCGTTTCTTTCTTCTCACACAAAAAAGATATTTTGAAGAAAGCTGAATACTTATAACCATTGACATCCATAAAATCAAACACTATAGAAGTCAGTGGTTGCAGGTTTTACAATATTTTTCAAAATGTCTTATTTTGTGTTCAAAAGAAGAAACTCAAACATGTTTGTGATAAGTAAAGGGAGAGTAAATGATGATCTATAAATGAACAGAAAGATAAATAATAATAAATATTCTAATTGTAAATAATAAGTTTTCAGCGATCTCTTCATAGTTATTCCTAATACGTGTAGATTAACCGCCTTCTCTTTAAATGTAGGTGGTGCCATCAATCTCTCTGTGCCCATTGTCCTTTCTGTTGCCACTGAGATTAAAGAGCGTCTACAAGGCACTGCAGCTGTGGCTCTGAAGTACCAGGAAAAACCCATCGCCATCTTACGCAACCCTGAGTTCTACGAGCATCGAAAGGAAGAGCGATGTGCTCGCCAGTGGGGAACAACCTGCCCCAAACACCCTTATATAAAGGTACTAAAGGCTTTTCTGTCATTGCAATGATAATAAAAGCATAACACATCAAATAAACGTATTAAGGAAACTTTTCAGAAGTCTGAGTTCAATACTGTTAAATGATTTATATGTGCATATACAGTTGAAGTCAGAATTATTAGCCCCCCTTTTAATTTTTTTTTTTATATTTCCCAAATGATGTTTAACACAGCAGGGAAATTTTCACAGTATTTCCGATAATATTTTATGTTCTGGAGAAAGTCTAAATTGTTTTATTTTGGCTAGAATAAAAGCAGTTTTTATTTTTTTAAAGCCATTTTAAGGTCAAAATTATAAGCCCCTTTAAAAACTCTTAAGCTTTTTTTTATTGTCTACAGAACAAACCATCATTATACAATAACTTGCCTAATTAACCTAACCTGCCTAGTTAACCTAGTTAACCTAGTTAAGCCTTTGAATAGCCCTTTAAGCTGAATACTAGTGTCTTAAAAAATATCTACTAAAATATTATTTACTGTCATCATGGCAAAGATAAAATAAACTAGTTATTAGAGATGAGTTATTAAAACTATTATGTTTAGAAATGTGTTGAAAATATCTTCTCTCTATTAAACCAAAATTGGGGAAAAAAATAAACGGGGGGCTAATAATTCTGACTTCAACTGTATATGTCAAGATATTCAATAATATTCATGATAAATAATAATATGTTAATAATATTGATAATACAGTCATAATAATGCTGTTGCTGTGGTCAGTTGTTATAACTCATCAATGCTTTTACCATTTGCCTGTGAACAGATGGTTTTGGAAAGCGGTGATTGGCTGGTAGGGGGTGACCTGGAGGTTTTGGAGCGAATCAAATGGAACGATGGGTTGGATCAATATCGTCTCACTCCACGGGAGCTAAAGCAACGTTTTAAAGAGATGAAAGCAGGTAAATGTGAATACTGAAAACCATTGTTTTTAGCGACACTGGTGGCTGTTAAAGATAACTGCACCAATTTATTACTTATATTTGAGTACACATAACGAACAAGAGGCAGAACATGATTTAGGGCTCTGATATGTTCACGACAAAGATTTTTTTATTGAAAATAATAAAAAATGGAAGTAACTGTGGAGCAACATACTGTTAACAAACATCCAGACACTGTATGATGTTTTGATAAAGTTGTATATACGAGCCGCATGCTTTACTTTTAATAAATTAAAAATGAAAATGACATCAGAAAGAAAAAAGCAGTAAAGAAAGCATCATTGCCTTATGGATATATTTGCACAGGCTCTGAAATCCACCAGCATCATGTTGACAGATGACATTTATGCTGTTTTGGCAAATTAGATTATTCTGCAATCTGGAAATGCTTTCATTTTTGCGATTGTTTAGAACCTCCAATTCAGTCACCTATGGGAGAAATGGATAATAAATGGCAGAAAACAATCAAACTACTTGCTCTACAAACAAGTGTGTTCCTGACTATACATAACAAGAAGAAGAATAAGCAGCATGACAAGCTGTTTTTAACATTCAAAAATCAATAAAAGTGAATGAGTGGAAGTGTCGAGCCAAAAAGATTCCAATTGCTGCGCCCGCTCATACATAAAGAATAAGGTAAATAACGTAGGCTTATATTTGAGACTATAGTCTAATTAGATTTGGGTAGATACTAGGGCTGCACAATAAAAGAAAGACGATTGTTGTGCGCATTTGTCAGTAAAGCCAGTTCTGTAATCAGCAGTAAATCTCCAGCATGTGCGTTCAGATTGCATGATTATATTAGTGTATTTGCTGGTTCTGACTGACTCGTGAGAGCGTCCTCTGGCTTTTGGAGAAGATTTACTACTGATTGCACAACCGTGCTACCCTGACAAGATGTGCATGACAATTGCAGCTTTTGCTAAATCAGAAGTGCAGATTTACATTGATTTACAGTGCAGCCCTTCAAAGGTACTATCTTTAGTTTACATTACATTACAATACAGAATACCTCCTAACCTGAACATTGCACAAGCATTTATTTCATGTTATTTTCAAGTCAGAGTCAGATTTTTTTTCGCCAAATACACCTGGAGTGCTTTGGATAAAATTAGTGTTTATATGTTTATAGACAACCAAGGAAGCTCTTGTTTTTTTGTTTATCTTTTATGCAAGCTGCTGCATAGACATGATGATCTGTGTAGTGATCTCCTGTTGACAATTAAGCATTAAATGACTTAAGAAAATTCCAATGAAAAAATGTGGCTAGTCAGGTTCCTCATGTCAAGATATTCTAGCTGCGAGATGTTGCTTCGGGATTATTTGCTGTGTATGAAATGAATCTAAGATATTATAATGTGATAATATAGATGTATAAAGAATTTGGTTTACAAAAAAAAAAATTTTTAACAAGCAGGTATTTGGATAGGTGTGGCCAAAAGGTATTCATTTCCCTTATTTTGCTACACGTCAAACATTCATCGTCTGATGACAATTTCAAAATGACAAACAACATACTTCACATGAGTGTCTAGGATATCTGGCTTTATAGCGCCCTCTTGAGAAAATTGTAATATATTTTGTACTACAAGTTACAGCACAAACTGTAATCACTTCCATTTTTTCCCCAGACGCTGTGTTCGCTTTTCAGTTGAGGAACCCAGTGCACAATGGCCATGCTCTGCTAATGACGGACACTCGTCGAAGAATAAATGATCGCGGGTATCGAAGGCCTGTGCTGCTTTTGCACCCATTGGGTGGCTGGACCAAAGACGATGACGTGCCTCTGGAATGGAGGATGAAACAGCATGCGGCTGTGATGGAGGATGGCGTTTTAGACCCTAAATCCTCCATTGTGGCTATCTTTCCCTCTCCTATGATGTATGCTGGGCCTACTGAGGTAGTTGGATTTTTTTTTTTGTGTGTGTGTGTTTGTTAGGAATCTCTAACCTTAGACACACAGTTTTTTAGCTTATCTGGTTGGTGTGTATTTCAGGTTCAGTGGCACTGCCGGGCAAGAATGGTGGCAGGGTGCAACTTCTACATTGTGGGTCGTGATCCTGCTGGGATGCCTCATCCTGAGTCAGGACTGGACCTGTATGAACCATCTCATGGTGCTAAAGTTCTTTCCATGGCTCCTGGACTCACTTCTGTGGAGATTATTCCCTTCAGAGTGGCTGCATACAACAAGACCAAGAGGGCTATGGACTTTTATGACAAAGACAGGTGAGATTGAAGAGCATGAGGTTTAACAGCATTAAACATATATAAAAATATTTATAATAATAATATAAAAATGTAAAGTTTGATACAGTGCTCAGCATATATGAGTACACCCCTCACAAATCTCTCTTTTAAATTCATATTTTTAATAGGAAGCTGTACAATATTATCTGTGTTCATATACATTAGATGAGTGAAGCCAAATCTGGAGCTTATCGAACAAAATAACTTATGATAATGGTCCAAAAACTAGTACACCCAAATGTATATGTTATAGAAAAATATTAATTACAAATTTAAAAAAGAGGAAAAATCAAGAGAAGCAAAAAAAAAAATTGAAAAATGATGTTGAAATTTTGTAGGTTGTAATTTTTTGTTTTTGCAATATTTTGCTTGAATTTATTTGTATTATCTTTCAATTTCTAAAAATGTTTGGTGACTAAAATATTAGAAATATTTATTAAATTTATATGTGTAACAAAATCTGTTTTGTTTAAATGCACCAAAAAACATTGCTTATATTCACTGAGAAATGGATGAAAATATTCATTTTCAAAATGGGGTGTTCTCAGCTATGCTGAGCACTGTATAAGCTGCTCAAAAAATAAAGTGAACACTTGAAGTAACATTGTGTTGTTTAAGTGTTCCCTTTATTTTTTGAGCAGTATACAGTATATATTTTATTTAGTAATTTTGCTAATTTTATAGTACTTTTTTTGTAATTTTAGTCTTTTATTAATGTGTAGTTTTTATACACTTTTGTTATTTTAGTAAATTAAACAAATTTACAATTTAAAATAAACAATTTAAATAAAATAAACAATTTAAATTATTTAGCAAATTAAATTAATTGAAAATGACAAATATTTTTGGAAAGTAGCTAAAATTAAAATACATTCAATTATTCTATATCTATTATTAGATTAGATTAGATTAGATTAGATTCAACTTTATTGTCATTACACATGTACAAGTACAAGGAAACTGAGAAATGGATGAAAATATTCATTTTGTTTACATAAGATTTTGTCTATTATTTTATGTATGTATTGTAAACATTTGATTTGACTATGGTAATTATATCCATTTACTATTATCCAGTACGTCTACATGCATATAACTCTGTCAAAAATATTTATAATTACAAAATAAATATTTTCCTTTTGGCGCAAAGAATGAGCGAATTATTATTATTATTATTTTTTTTTTCTTATTCATATTAAATTAATATACAACCCAGTAAAAGCACTGTAAGCAATGTGTCATGACAGTTAGATTCATTGTGCTCATTCATTTAATAATTTATAAGTTTAACAAAAATTTATTAAATAGATAAATAAAAAACATTTGCAGTATTTCACAAGAAATTAGCAGGAAAAGATGAATGGTTGTGCGTCTCATATTCTTTTCTGATTACATGCATTCAGGAAAATTCCAGTAGCGTAGTGAGGAATTTAAAGGGCTTTTTCACAATCACCAGCAACTTAAACAAAAAAAAAATATTTAAATTATTAATTTACTGCCTGTAAACATTGTTGATTCAGAAGTATGGAAGGCAGGCTGTTTTCAACAGATAACGTTAGTTAATATATTAACTTTCATTAATCAATAACATGCATTGCATTTGTTACAAAAACCTTTAGTGAAGTTAGTTATTAAAATACAGTTGTTCATTTAGTTAACTCAGTTCAGTTAAATACTATTAGCAGATGCTTGATTTGAATAGTGATCTTGTAATAGTTGATATTATTTGATTATTAAGTGATGTTAAAACAATGACGCTAAAAAAAATAATAAATGTAGCTTTTATGAACCACAGCTAAAAAGTTTAGCTAAAAATCTTCTTTAATCTTAGTTCAAATGAAGAAACAAAAGTATGGTCTGAGAATATTTGATTTTGGGTGAATAACAATTACATTTTTTTGTTTCTCAACATCTCAGACATGCTGAGTTTGAGTTCATCTCTGGGACCAAGATGCGCAAGCTTGCCCGCAGTGGAGAAAACCCTCCTGATGGCTTCATGGCCCCTAAAGCATGGAAGGTTCTCACAGAGTATTACACTTCCCTACAGAAAGTCCAGTGATGAAACATAGAAAACACAACACACCGAAGACCTCAGAGCAACACAGAAGCACTAAACTACTTCAAGGCATTGACAAATGAAGGTGCACATTTACAACAAGCTGGTAGCCAAGAAGAATTGAAGAATTGTTTTATTACAGCATAGTTTTTAATACGAACATGTTTTCTCAACTGTGAAATTTAAACTGATGTGCCTTGACTAACAATCCCAAAGAGATTATTATCTTGCATTATGAAATGTGCCTTTTATGCATTACAGTGAAAAAGTATATCATTTGTAAACTGAATGAAGCAATTACTGTACTGTTTAATAGTTTTGGGGTCTGTACGATTTTTTTAAATGTTTTAAAATGCAGTATATATTTTAATATTGTGACGTATTAAAACAATTTAACATTTTCTGTTATAATTGAAATATAATATATTCTTCTGACCTAAAAAACATACTAATATGATGTTTTTTTTATTCCAAAAAAAGTTCAAGAAGAACAGCATTTGCTTCAATATTATCATTTTATGCAACAAACAGTCTTTACTGTCTCCTTTGACTAATGAATTGCTTATTGAATATTTTTTATAATATTATTTTTAAGGGACAGCATGGTGGCACGATTGCCTCACAGCAAGAAGGTCGCTGGTTCAAGTTGGCATTTCTGTGTGGAGTTTGTATGTTCTCCCCATATTCACAGTCCAAAGACATGCGCTATAAGTGAATTAAATAAGCTAAATTTGCCGTAGTGTATGTGTGTGAATGCAACAGTGTATGGGTGTTTCCCAGTGTTGGGCTGCAGCTGGAAGGGCATCTGCTGTGTAAAACAAATACTGGAAAAGTTTGTGGTTCATTACGCTGTGGCGACCCCTGATTAATGAAGGGACTAAGCCGAAAAGAAAATAAATAAATGAATGAATATTATTTTTATATGACTTTTAAAAAAAATCTTACTGACCCCAAACTTCTCATGACCAGAATCATTTTAGTTTACATATTACATTTTTAACCTCTCAAGAACAGATTTTACAATTTGGGATCATATGACATACTAGGGCAAAAAAATATTTATTTTATTATAAGGCAATAATAAATAACACTATTTTATTAAAGATTTAACAAACGCAATATAATGTCTCTGAGATATCTGTATATCTAATCCGTTTTAATTAAATCTTTGTACTGTGATTACATAATCGTGACCATGTGTCTGCTTTTTTAAGTATGTTTTAATGCTCCAAGTGTGTGACTACATACAGCTCGATCTCTGTTCTCTGAAACAAGGGCAAAAGTCACATTAAACAGAGGGATGGTGTAACCAGACTTTATTTCAACGCTCTGGCGCCATCTGCAGGTCACCAGTGCACAACCCACAAGTCACCATGAAAAAAAGAAAGAAGATGATTATGCAAATATAACTTGACCTAACAATAACACATGTAGTCATGAAACTTTCTTGCCGGCGTGATGGAAAGAGCAGTTCATAATGAGACTACATGAGGTCATGGCTCGAATCTACCTATAATAATGTGCCCTAGAACACAAGTCCCAAAATCTGCTCCAGGTGAATAACTCCTCAGATGCTGAAAGGATTTATGGAGGAGCGCCCTAGGCATTCCCAAATGGATTTAGGGGATTCCCAATTAGACTTAGTTCGGATGATGAGAGCATTAGATCCAGTATGTTCTAGGTAACCCTATTTAAATCTGCTAGCTGCAGTGCTGAAAAGGTTACGGTGAGTATCTGGTGTGGATTTTCTTAGGGAAGAAGCATCTGTAAAATAAGACTCTGGAGGCAGGGAGACCTACTTTGGGTTAGGACAGGACACACTCACCTATTTACCTAAATGTTGTGCCTGTGTTTCCCAACCTTTGTCCCAAACACTTTCCATGCACATCATTGAAGTACTGAGATGTTAATGTTTCATGTGTGTTTTATTCATTCATTTATTTTCCTTCGGCTTAGTCCTTTTATTAATCAGGGGTTGCCACAGCGGAATGAACCACCAACATATCCAGCATATGTTTTACACAGCGGAAGCCCTTCCTGCTGCAACCCAGTGCTGGGAAACACCCATACACACTCATTTACACACATACACTACGGCCAATTTAGTTCATTCAATTCACCTATAGCGCATGTCTTTGGACTGTGTGGGAAACCGGAGCACCCGGAGGAAACCCACGCCAACATGGGGAGAACATGCAAACTCCACACAGAAATGTCAACTGGCTCAGCCGGGACTCAAACCAGCGACCTTTTTGCTGTGAGATGACAGTGCTAACCACTGAGCCACCATGCCGCCATGTGTGTTTTATTTGAGAGCTTTTTAATGTGCATTAATATGGAGGTGTTATATATATGTTAGTGTTTTATATACACTGGATTAATAAAGGGCTTTAGCATCTCATATGGAGGGCTGAATGGTTTCAAGACCACAAGAAATCGGTTATTGAAACAGGAAGTTTGGGTGGGGTGTTTTAGAGAGCTTGTCCTTTGAAAGACAGTGGGTGTGTATTCGAAATCACACCCTATACCCTTAAATAGTGCACTATTTGAAGGAGCAGCCATTTAGTGGTGTCCAAAACTAGTGTATTTGAAGTGCACTGAATCAATTCTACAATACACTTCAATAATGAGTGTGCAACCCATGCACAAATGCCCATAATGCATTGAGAGTTTGGTTGCTGAATGAATTTCCTAATCACAAGATGGCATCTAGAACATAATCCTATAGATGCATGTTTCAAAATAAAATATTATTTAATTAAAGTATCATTTGCATACCTGACAGAAATCTAAATACTTTCATTCATGTTTCTTACTATTAGACTGCTCCAATAGTATCTGGATGCAGCCTTGATGATGCAAGCTGAGACTGCATATCTCAGTGATGCAATGTCAGACACAATGCACTCAATGGAGCGAGTGACGTCATTGTGACAGGTAGGGTTAGATGAGTGCATTTAAGCCCAACGGCAACTATAGTTGCCGAAGTTTATAGTTGCCATTTTCCTTTTATGAGTAGTTTTATACATGTTATTCAGGTTTAATTTCTCAATGACATGCAAGGCCTTCAACTTCCTACCCCTAATTTCAGGATGCAAAATGGACGCAAACCCTCCCAAATAAAGGCAAATTTCATGATACTAAAAATAATTTTTTGTTCCCAAATGTATATCAACATAATCATGAAGGTCTCTAGAGTCATCTAAATAAAACAAATCTTTCAAGGGGTCTACAGTTTTTTTGTATACTTTGTCAAATGTACTAGTTGCTGGTGTCAAATACCTTGTATAAATCATTGGGAATTAGGAAATGATGTGTTAAGTTAATAAATCAAGGTTATTGGTCTTGTCTAATGATTTTTGCTTTCATAATACCCCATCTTAACATAACTTAACCATTTAACTGATATCTTCACTTTTTTGATACACAATTTGATACATAGCAAAATCCTCAGAGTAAAATGAACATCTCCCACTGGTCCCACTACTACAACTAGAGCAGAGTTAAAGTGCTGAGTGAACAAAGAATAATGAACTCCTGCTGTTAAAATGCAGAATAACTGAAGAAAACACAAAACTACAACCAAATTCAGTCACAACTTTAGGTCCTGCTGTCCACACGCACATGGGTTTTGTCTAAATTGCAGCTTTTTTTCTAAATAGAAACACAGTATCAGGTCACTGAAACCTAAATTTTTAAAACTCTTGTCAGGCTGAAGATTTTCAAAAGCACCAGGGTCTGTGTTTTATAGAAAAAATAAAAGGTTTTTGTTTAAAAAAAAATGCCTGTGTATGTGTGGACATGGCCTTAGGAACTCAACTCAATAGATCTTTCAAAATCTTTCATATTCATTAAGTTATATGATAGATCATTTTTGGGGATTCATATCAAATGGTTTTCTAATTTTAGTCATAATAAATGTGTTTAAGAATATGAATTAATCTTTTGAAAGCAGTTGCTTTAAGGTAGAATGCTAAATGTTCTCCTCCTATTCAAATTTTACATTGAAGGGATCTTACAACATATTTGCCCACTGGCAACTATAGTTGCCACATATTCAAATACAATTTTCTTGAAAAAAAAAAAAAAAAATCTGGAGAAAATAAATGCAAAACATGTTTATATAGGACACTAATAACAAGGCTACATGCATGAAACCATTTTTCAAAATGTATACTATCATAACTATAGAGCTCAAGAAGTAAAAAGGTCCTGTGAAATGCTTTGAAATGTACATTTTTTGTCTAATGTGTGACGTCATTTCAACTGAAACATTAAGAAAGGACAGGACATATAGTATCTCCTCCCCTTTAAAAAACAACAACCAATAATTTAGTTTTTTAATCACAGCTCTGCCAGTATGAGCGGTTGAGATTGTGTGCATAAAATTAAAAGCAAATGACATGCGTCTTGAAGGGGCGGAGCATTTCATATACTAGACAGCATTTGATTGGTCAGTAGATTTTATGAGAAACTAAACTATGAGGTGATGTCAAAAAAATAAAATAAATCATTGATCCATTTAGCCGGACAAATTGCAAGCTTTGGATGTTTATATCTTCTTAATTTAATTTTTTTTTTAACACACTAGCTTAGATATCATTAAAACTCATATTCACACCTAAAAAATATTTTTGATTTCATGTCAGATTTAAAGTCTAATTTGTCTGAGGGATTTATCAAGCGCAAAGCACAAAGAAACAGACTCCTTCAAGTGGACTTAGTGAATAGTGAATGAGGGTATAGGGGCAATATAGTATATATTATAGTATATAGTGCCCAAACTTTTTCTTATGAAGGGCCAAAAACCAAACTTGACTGAGGGCTGTGGGCCAAAGCTAAATGTACCAATCCGTATGACATTAAATTTGCCATGGCTAACTTCCTAATTTTCATTCATTCATTTTCTTGTCGGCTTTGTCCCTTGCGGGGTCGCCACAGCGGAATGAACCGCCAACTTATCCAGCACGATTTTACGCAGCGGATGCCCTTCCAGCCGCAACCCATCTCTGGGAACTTCCACACACACATTCACACTCATACACTATGGACAATTTAGCTTACCCAATTCACCTGTACTGCATGTCTTTGGACTGTGGGGGAAACCGGAGCACCCGGAGGAAACCCACGCAAACGCAGGGAGAACATGCAAACTCCACACAGAAACGCCAACTGACCCAGCCCAGCCGAGGTTCGAACCTGCGACCCAGCGACGTTCTTGCTGTGAGGCAACAGCACTACCTACTGCGCCACTGCGTTGCCAACTTCCTAATTTATTATTCCTAATTTATTAAAAAAATTTAAAAAACGTTGCTTTAAAACATATTAGTTAATGAAGCAGTATCATTTTTAGCATTTTATAATGAACCTATTACAGTAAAAACATAAACAATCCCATTTATAACACAACAGACTTCAATGCTGATTACACTAGTCCTCCTGCCTCTGCCTTGATTTGCTCGCCGAGGTCTTGTGCATCTGTCAACTGACAGTATTTACATTTTAAAAGTCTGCTTATTTACAACGTTTAATTGAAACATTTAATTTTAAATAGCTTTTTTGTAGCTCATCAATAAAAACCAAGAAACTAAAGTTTACATTAAATTCGAAATGATGATTTCTGTCAAAGGCATTTGTCCCAACCAACTCCCCATCATTCTCCCTCTCTTTTCAGATAAGATGGCAAGCCAAACTAAAGCTTACCATGGGCCAACTTTGGCCCACGAGCCCTACTTTGGGCATCTCTGGTCTAATTAATAACAGCAAACTAAACTGTTTATAATACATCCTTATACCGGTCTTCTTTCAGTAATATTTTATGCTATTTTATTACATTGCACTCTGCAATACTTAATTATAATATACTAAATAATAAACTAGTAATAACAAAGGCTCACCCAGGTACTTTAAATCACCTTGACCATTGGTGAGTATGTTCATTTGCATTTTTTAATGTTCATCATTCACTCTGCTGTTCTTGACTGTTTGGCGCCATCTTGTGATTGAATAATAGGTTAGTTTGGGCTGTGTTTGTTTCTGTCAGATTTACTTTTAATTAAAAAGTTCATTCATTATTACAGTTCAGATCTGTTGTTTGTGACTAGTTTAATTTTGTGGCAAGCATCTGTTTAAAAAGCAGACAACACACATCCAGTAGCGCAGAATAAAGCCTTTTTTTCGCATACAACAGCTTAAATGGCTGTTAGATGTACATTATCTCTTACTTAAATAAGAACTACTTTAATTCTTTTTTTAGAATAAAGTAGCTTTAGCCATGTAGATTTTTTAAAACTTTATTTTGTAGGTTCATTTATTTTTTGTAATTTATTTTAACTTTAAAACTTGTTTAATAATATTATTGCAGCTTTAATTAAATTAATAAAATGTGATTAATATAGTTTTATATTATATAATATATAAAACATATTAAATATATTTGTATAAAAGAAAATTTCATTACTCTGCTAGCCTGAATTGATTTATACAGAACTGTTGAATTTATTTACAGTCTATTCAAGGAAAGCACATTATATGTAACAAACTAAATGAAGAAGTATAACATTAGAAGTAACATAACACACACATAAAACAACAGAGATAATGTTATCTTTGTTTAAACGCTGTTGACGATGTTTCATGTGGTTTTGGTTGTAAGGCCTCAGTGGAAGGAAAATGAAACATATGTCACCCCATCACATACAATATTCAGAAAACTTCACCTTAAAGCCTCACAGTTAACCCAAATTTTAAAAAGCAGACATTTTACAAAGCATAAACAATGCTGTATTAGAGTGCTTAGCATTATAAATACAATTATTTGAGTTTTAATAAATTAATTAAGATGAGACTTCTAGGTGAGATTTCTAGTCATGTTATTAAATCGTAAACCATCAAGGTCTTTTTATAATGAATAGGCAAGGCTATTTTCCTATATTCCTGTGAATAATTTTGTATTAATTTTTCTATTTTTCAAATGATTTACCTAATGGTTGCGTTAGAATACTGCCATGGGCACTGGAGTCAAAACGGCTGACAATCACGGCTTTAGTTATAAAGTTAGAAATGAGGTTATTCTATAGTTAGAAATGCAATGAGAATGCAAAAGTATGTTTATAAATCTTCTCCATGGACCCCCTAGAGTACTCTGAAGGACCCTCGAGGCTTTGCTGTAGAAATCATCCAGGAGAATATAGGTTACTCACTCTATTGGATGTATGGGGGGTGAAAGAAGCGCTCCCTCTGCACGGAACGAAACAATGTACCGACAACCGTGCGCGCACGTGACCGCTCTGACAGCGAGACGCACTGCGTACATCCTCAAAACGCATATCCTTCCGCTCATATCCTTCAACGCGAATTTCGCTTTATCAACACCGCGCTCTGGAACGCACCTCGTTGTCCTTCTACGCTGCCTGCTGTAGAAGTTTAAATTTTTCCTTTGCTAATATTTTCAGAAGAGACTGTTCGGAGTGTTCGTTTTCATCACTAAACGGCTAACGTCCGCGCACTATTTCTGCTCATGGCGCAAGATACCTTCTTTTTTTCTGGGTAAACGTGCCGGATCTACGTTCTTTTTTCCTCTGTGGGAAGCCATGATGGCAGTTTGAGAGCGGAGCTGCGGAGCACCCTGAGGAGAGATGAGTCCCGCCGATAACCCGCACATCTTCAAGCTTCTCCAACGGCTACCGTCGCACATCTAACACGCAGTTCAGGTGGAGACTGTCAGTTGTAATTTTCGCGGAACCTACTCGGCCATCCAGCGACGACGATGATCATTCGTTAGGAGGGTTTTTGAGGGGGGGTTTAGCAGTGGTGGCTAGCGGGCGATGCTAGTCGGGAAAGGCTCGCCTGTGTGTTTTCTTCTTCGCGCGGAGATGGAGAGGATTCGCTCCTCTCTCTGGACCTGATCACGGCGCGCGCGCCGGACACACAGACTTCTGCCTTACTATTATTGTTATTATATCGGATGCGTTCCGGTTTGACCGGGCCGCGGGATCGGAGGACCTTTTCAGCAGCTCGGAGGACTGAGCGATCGGGACCGGGAGAGTCGGGCCTGCTGCGCCGGAGCGGATAGAGGCCCGTCTGCGAGAAGCTCTAATCCGGCCCGCTGCGCGAGAACCACCGGGCCACACATACACAGTCAAGGGTGAGCGAGGCACGGAGCTATCCCGAGCAAACATTACCCCCATTCTGACAATAAACCGGAATAAACTGAAGTGTTTTGAACTGCTGTCATGGCAATGACTGCTAAACTAAAAGAAATAGTCAGTCGGAATAAGCGGAGGTACCAGGAGGATGGATTTGATTTGGACCTCACTTGTATCCTTGCTTGATATGTTCTGTCTGTATTAGTTTTATATATGTGTGTTATGTCTTTAAAACGTCACGGTTTAGCGAGGCGAAGCTTTAACAATATGACTTCCTTATTTTTATGACTTTTTCTATATTAGCTAAAACCTTTTTTAATGCTTAGTCATGACGCTCTTGCTCTCTTAATCGTGAAATACAGTGTTTAACCTCACTTTGTGGGATGGTCGTGCTCAGATATCTGGTTTGACAGCATCAAGGCTGTAATGGCAGGCAGCTTCCTTCCAGACAGGCAGAGTCACATACAGTATAGGAGGCCCCTGTCATTTTGTGTAATCGCGGCGTGTTTTTACTTTTTGACAGCTCCTGTATGTGCTTAGCACAACAATGACAGTAGTTTGCTGAAGAGATTGAACAAATCAGAGTGTATTGACACCTCTGTGATTTCTTGTACTCTCTAATGACAGTGCTATTGATCATGTAAAGACATGAGAGGTCTATTCACTGAAGCTAATGGATAATGCAGTGCAGTCAGTGTGTGTTCATACATTGCTATTCTTAGAAATCTCTGAATTAACTGATTTGCCAACACAAGATCGCCCTATTTCTTCATGGGCAAAAAGTGTCTGACATCTTTATACTATCAAAAAGGTAATTACTCATTCACATGGAACCTGCCTCGTCATCAAGTCTTAATGCTGTGGGTGATGATAAATTATGGTCATGATTCTGATGTCTGAAAGATAAACATTTTATTTATTGTACTCGTATTAGCGGTTGACCGATATCAGCCACTGAAAACCTTTATCTAGAAATCATACTGGTTAGTGGCTGATAACTCTTTATGAGGTGCTCATAAATTTATTTCCATGCTAAATTAATTGGAATTTTGAAAACAGAAGTGATTTAAAACTAGTTGACAAAGCTGTCAGTTGATTTAGGATCTGAAAAAGCTAAACTGACTCTCAAATATGGCCAGTTAATCACCCTGGCTCTTGACCTATATTATTACACAACAAAATGAAAGGAATATTTTATTTTTCCAAGCATTCCTCAAAAAACAAAACTCTGGTGGAAATTCCCTTTTGATCGTAAACTCATAATGACTGGAATTATATATTTTCATTTGCTCTCAGCTTTAAGACCTCTTCTTCTTTTTCTGTTAAACGCCTCTTGTTTTGCTGTTGTGTGCAAGCACTGAATATGTGGGTAAGGTGTGTGGTACTCTAAGCAGATGTGATTGTTCTCATGCAGTTTTTGCACTAGCGAGTGGCTCAAATTTACTGCCTCCCAAGTGTCATAGATTTGAGGAAGTGTAGCAGATCAGGTGTTTGACAATAACGGGTTGCTTTTGTCAAATGCAGGAGTCTAACAGATCCACGAGTGATGCTGGTGAACTTCTGGAGATTTTCTAAACAATGGAGGACATGATTATCCAGCATTGCCTGTTCCCCCACTGCAGTAAATCTCACCTCTGATTCTGCAAAGCTACACCACCGGAGTACTGAGCATGCTGGGAAAGGTCAAATGTCACACAAGCTGTCAGCTGCAGAGTTTAATGCCTCGGTCTCTCAAATTACTACATTATCTGTTTCTGGTTTAGACGTTAGTGTTTTGATAAGTCTCAACCTCACTTTCTTTTGCATTTGCTGTAGTTCTGAGATTTGTTTTGCACACTGAGTGTGTGGTTTAAGCACCATGTCAGTATTCTTGCATGTCTGTACATTTGAAGGGGTGGAGGGTGTTTGAGAGTTTTGGGTGAAAATGGTTTGCATGTTAAAACCACTGGCTCTTTCTGTGTGACTGTGTATGTTGCTTGGCTGACATCGAGGTATTGCTTGGCATCTGAAGAAGGAGAGAGATGCAATGAAGATGCCTTGTCGTGCTGACTTTGTTACACATTACTTGCACATGATGAACATGCCTTGATGTGGATGTATGTTTTATTCACATTGACGTGGGCATTTTTTATGAAAGATGAAACAAGGCTGCATTGTGTGGCATTGCAGAAACGCAACCTTCTGGGGATTTTTACTATGATCTTGCACATTTTATCTGCTTTTGTCTAGGATGAGATGTGCAATAAGTTGGTGCTATATATTTTTTAGTATATATACTGCTCAAAAAAGGGAACACTTAACACAATGTAACTCCAAGTGCTCTCTTTATTTTTTTTAGCAGTATATTTATGTAGACTATAGCATATAATTTTCATATCATTAGTTGATGGGTTACAGATCATAACTTTAAAATAATTATTGACTTATCAGTCCATCCCTAGATTGATTCTGCAAAAGCTGTGCAAAGATTGGTGTTTTCAACACTGACTTATCTAAACCTTGCTCATTGGTGATTACATTCATGGGCTCAACAGAAATGCCTTTATTTAAATATGGTTGCTATTTGATAATGTAGTATGTGTAGAACCATTTGTAATGCCTCTGTTTTAAGGCATTCATTCATTTTCACATTTCACTTTAAGAGCTAATTCCTTAATATTTTTAGGATGGTTCTGATTTGTGCAGAAGTTTTTGGCCAATTCTCTCAATTTTTGTGGTTTGGTGGGTTTTTTTTTTGCCATAAGACCCTATTAATTTCAAACCCTGGAAAGAAGAAAGTTAACTATTGATATTTAGGTTTTTTCATAGAGGCTTAAAATGTCCCTTTAAATTATACCAAAGACTCTAGAACAGGGGTGTCCAAACTCAGTCCTGGAGGGCCGGTGTCCTGGAGAGTTTATCTCTAACTTGCTTCAACACACCTGTTAGGAAGTTATAGTATATCTAGTAAGAGCTTGATTAGCTGGTTGAGGTGTGTATGATTAGGGTTGGAGCTAAACTCTCCAGGACACCGGCCCTCCAGTACAGAGTTTGAACAACCCTGCTATAGAATATATAAGACTATATATATCACTCATTGTTTGAATGAGGAAAAGTGTAATAGTCAATATGGCAAATGAAGCCCCACCTACTAGTACATGAGCCAATCATTGATTACTATAGACTAACGTTTCTCCGGGGGCAAAGCTCGGACCATTGATGCAAATACTTGCTTCACAGACATTAGAAATATATCCAATAAATCTTGAAATCTGTGCTTTTAAATGAACCAAGTGCACTTGATAACAAAAGTTTTTTGATTTTGTAATTTGTATGAAACGAACGTGAGGTACAGTCCGTCCTGTCAAACGCATATCACATGACAGCAAGTACTCAAACGCCCACAAACTTGTAAACAAAGAGTCGCTGTCATTTCTGGTGGAGATTCACCACCAAGACCAGGTTGTGAATTACTTTAAAAGAGTAGTGCGATCAGACGAAGCATTATTCAGAGGATGATAATGTGTAGAACAGCCATAAGTGAGGTTGGTGTCGTGATCTTCGTTCCATTCGAGTGCGCATTAGCTTGGGCATTTTATTGGTGATTTCAAATATGTAATGTAATCGTAAGCTTGGCTAACAGTTTTGGAGACTTTGATGTTCCCTATTCAGACAGAATGCTTGAGCATTCTACCCAAGAGACATTTCAAAGATGGCCGCTGAGTGAAATGACTTGATTATACTTTGTCTTCGAAAATGACTCACTTTCTGTCTTATTTTAAGATGTGATAACTTTAAAGACATGGCTTTTTTTTCACGCACAATACAGTCAATTTTCAGTCATTTTTCTGATCTGTTGTGGTTTGTTCAGGCATAATTATTTGTGAACACAATCTAATGTAGTAAGGGTGTCAAATTAATTGTTTCTTCAGTGCACTGCGACGCATACGCATAGTATCGGTTCAGTAATATTCATAACCGGTTATTATGTACTGACGTCATTTATCTCATATGCGCTATGTCGCTTTAGCATACTATAGCGAGGGAGGGGAGCTTGAGTATTTTACAAACACTCCAACTACTTAAAAACTCAGAAACTGTGCACAATTTCAATGCGTGTGTGTTGCTGGACTGTGTTTCACTTGACACTTACAGCAGAAGCCCCTATTTACTGCGATTGAGAGAAAGTAATCTCCATTTCTCTCTCTCTCACTGAGTGCATCTATGAAGAGCGCCAGCCGTGTAAGAGCCAATCACAGCCCTTTCTGTTGAGCACGTGACCAATCAAAGGGGTGTAAGAAAGAACTTGGTAGACAAGGTTCAGAGAGCGAGCGGGATATTTATATTTGTTTATTTGCTAATGCTCGTGTTGTTTAAAGGTACAGTTTATATATCTGACTGTTTGTATTAAAGGACAAAATTGTTTTACAAATAGTATATAAATATATTTTTACATTTTAATACAAGAATTGCTGTGCTGTGAAGAAAATATAAAACTGTGTATGGAAAGCATCGTCAATGCACCGTGATGCACCGAGATATCCAATTGAACCGAATCGATGGCATGATAATCGTAACCAAACCGAACCGTGAGACCCAGTGTAGGTTCACACCTCTATAATGTAGTGCTTTTAGGTTTTTCTAACAGTAGTTATGATGTAGAAATTTTAAAGCAATTGGGCTAAAATAAGCCTGACTCATCCAATTAAAAAGCTTCTGGCTTTCTTTTCTGACAGTGCGTGACAGGAAACAAGCAGAACCGAAAAGCCCAGCGTGTTATGGTCGAGGTGTGAACCAGCCCAATAGTCTGCTCACATCATGGGAGCCGAGCAAACAGTACAAATGCCTGCAGATGCACAGGAGCTAGAAAAGTGAGAAACGAATGCATGGGGAAGAACGAGGTTCAGTAGAGAGAGATAGCATTGTCTCGCCGTGTCAGAAAGCTGCATGATTGAGTGTTGGAGTTGCATTTGAGTGCAGTGACTGCTTGATGACCCTTGATCTCATTGGTGCAGGTCAGGATTGTGAAGCAGTCAGACCTGGTTTTGTTAGGTTTAAAGTGCAGACACTCCTGTGCCTACGGTCTAGCACTTTGCTAAAAGGTCAATGCTAATGATGATGGTTGTGACATTTACACTATACAGACAGCTGAGCATCTGTATCAGTTTTTGCCTTTGTTTTTATGTAATTTTCAAGTCGGTGAGCTATTTGAACTGCAGTCTGACTGATTACAGTAAAATTTGTCCAAAAATCTAGTATGTTCCTCATATGCCTGCATGATAAAGGTAATACATGTTTATATTGTTAGACTTTTGTGATAAAGATATTTCTTGCAATATAACATTTCCCTAGAGAAATGTTACTTATTTTTTAAATTAATGAATGCAAAAATAAACAATTTATAGCCTAGGTATTTTCTGATCAAATGACATCTATTTCATTGACTTTAAACACAATGAATGACTGAATGCCTCAGCTGATATTCTGACTTTTTATTCACTGTTGTTATTTTTCTTACTTGTCTCTACTCTCACAATTAGTATTTATTTTCAGCTCTGCTCTGAGGCACTATAGCTTTACCTTTGGACCTGGTCTAGCCAGTAGCATTGTAAACCTACTGGGGAGGCAGGTGCAGAGATAGTAAGGTCCTGGTTGATTACTCAAATTTGGGTAAACAACCTATTCTTGTAGCACACAAATATTTGGCACATAAATACTTTTAATGCACCATTTGTGAGACCGATATTTTTATTTACTACTATTGTTACGATGATAATGTTTTTTAATATGGTGCAGCGCTAGTTTCTTGTTCAGATTGTTGAAAGTATGTAGTAACATCTTGTAGATATAATTTTATTGTTCTTAATTTTACTTGATGTTTAACTGGTGTACAGTGCACATATATTATCTTTTTCCTTACACACGCATATCAGACATATACCTCTAACATCATTGCCATGGGCTTTCCAGCTGAACGATTGGAAGGTGTTTACCGAAACAACATTGATGACGTTTGTCCGGTAAGTCAACATTGCAAAACACAAAATTATTTTGTTTATCACTTGTCTTACCTTAAATTTGACAAATTTTGCATTTTCTTTTGAATAGTCACTGTCACAATTGTTAATCAGTTGTTTCATCTTATAGCTTGTTGAAATTCAAAAGTGTAATTTCATTCTTTCTCAATTGTTTGTCTTTCAGGTTTTAGATTCAAGCATAAGAATCATTATAAAATTTATAATCTGTAAGTATTTTATAATTATTGTATAATGACATACCAAACATAATTGGTTGTTCAGAGTTTACCTCTTGTGATTTTTTTTTTCTTTTTTTTCTTTTCAGATGTGCTGAACGACACTACGATGCATCTAAATTCAACTGTAGAGGTCAGTAAAACCCCTACTTCAATTTAACGGTAATCTAATTCTGAAACTAGTGTTAAAATGACTACTTTATATGGTCTCTTATTTTAATTTTGCCCATAGTCAAAAATAGTTTTAAATGTCATCCATAGTAAGCAGGGCTGAGCCTGGTCAGTACCTGGATGGGAGACCACATGGGAAAACTAGGTGCTGTTGGAAGTGGTGTTAGAGAGGTCAGCAGGGGGTGCTCAACCTGTGGTCAGTGTGAGTCCTAATGCCCCAAGTAAAGTGAAGGGGACACTATACTGTCAGTGGGCGCCGTCTATCGGATGAGACGTTTAAACCGAGGTCCTGACTCTCTGTGGTCATTAAAAAAAATCCCATGGCACTTCTTTAAAAGAGTAGGGGTTGTAACCCCGGTGTCCTGGCCAAAGTCCATCAATCGGCCCTTATGATTTTGGCCTCCAGTCATCCCCATCCACCGAATTGGCTCTATCACTGTCTCTCCACTCCACCAATAGCTGGTGTGTGGTGAGCGCACTGGTGCCGTTGTCCTGTGGCTGGAGAGACGACCCCCCCACTCATGCTTGTAAAGCGCTTTGGGTGTATGACCATACACAATAAATGCGCTATATAAATACACATTACATTACATAGTAAAAAATATGTTTGGGGGAAATCATATCCTGCTGTATTGGGGAGTCAGGGTCAGTGGGTTTTCATCCTATCATGACGCAATCTTTACAGAGTGTGCAAAAAAACAAACGAATGTAAATTAGGTGCATTTTAATCAAGTTTTTAGAGTGGTTGACTGTAGTATTGGTTACCTAGCAACCAACAGTAAACAAGGCAAGCATAATGGTGTCTTGTGGGTTTAATGTTCGCTACATCAGTTTATTTAGCAAATGCGTTTCGATCTCCCAAAATTTGCATTGACCCTTTTTTGCACAAGTCTAAACCACTACAAGCTTTTTTGAGAATTTTGAGGATTTCATTCAAAATTTGGTACTTCCATCCCTCATTTCTCATGCAGTACTTCAGAATGTACATTAAAGGAATAATTCACTCAGAAACGAAAACTTACTCTCCCCCTCAAGTGGTTCCACTTTTGAGTTTCTTTCTTCTGTTGAACACAAAAGAAGTTAATTTGAAGAAAGCTGGAAATGTGTACCCATTGACTTTATAGTAGGAAAAACAAATACTTTAGTAGTCATTGGTTGGTGGTTTCCAAAATATCTTATTTACTGTTTACCAGAAGAAAGATGCCTTAAAGTAGTTACACATTTATGTTTATGCAGTTTATTTGGGATATACGTTTTTCAAACTTAATGTACATTCTTTAAAGATGCACATTTTCAAAGGTTTGAACCAATGACTCTCCCTAGTGCTTTATTCTACTGATTGAGCTGCAGGATCTACTGTGCAATGTATTTTTCTGTAAAGGATTTGAGTGTCTACTGCAGCTGTTTAAATGTGTTGCTTTATTGACAGTTATTGATGTTTGTGCAGTTTTGGCTGCTGGGGATGTTAGTCTTGCAGACTGTGCTGATCACAACTGGTGACAGCTTTAATGCTATTTATATGGAATTTGTAAAATAATTTGAGACTTTTACTTTTTTTTGCCTAATGAATCATATTTTGCATGATTCACACATTAGGGCTGCATGATATTGGAAAAATCTGATATTGCGATTTTTTTTATTTTTCTGTGATAAATATTGCGATATGAGTTTCACAAGATGGTTTTGAAAAGCACTATTTGATGGTTTTCTGAGAAGTCTAACAGTATTCAGGTACAGCAATGAAATCACAATGCAAAAAAATGCTTTTCTTAATTTGTTTTGGTTAATTTCTAGTCCAAATATCAAAAAATTCTTAGAGCAAATTAAACTTTTGTTTAGTTTTCACTGTCAGAAGAAATAAATGAAAATTACCCCAGTGGGGTAAGTGAAATAATCTTGTTTTTGCTTTGGAATGTAGACATTTGGACTAGTAACAAGACAAAAATTGGAAGTAAGAAATGTTTAGGTGCATAAATCATATAAATTCCATATAAATACAGTGATTAAAATACAATTATGTAGCTCCTGGTCAACTATAATTCAGACTCAACATTGCATATATTTGCGGTGTGTCTATTGCGAGTGCACACATTGCAATATCGATGATGAAACGATATATTGTGCAGCCCTAATTCACATGAACAATTGCCACGCGTTTCACACAGATTTGCATTTCTTTCCTGAAAATCGTCATTCAGTCTTTATTTTTCTGTGCTCTTCTGAAAAACTGTAAAGGTACTGAATTTTAAATCTGTTTGTGTATTCAGTGGCACAGTATCCCTTCGAGGACCATAACCCTCCACAATTGGAATTAATAAAGCCCTTCTGCGAGGATCTCGACCAGTGGCTGTCTGAGGATGAGAACCATGTGGCTGCCATTCACTGCAAGGCAGGCAAAGGTCGCACAGGGGTCATGATATGTGCCTATCTGCTGCATCGCAAGAAGTTCGCAGAGGCACAAGAGGCACTGGACTTTTATGGGGAAGTCAGAACCAGGGATAAAAAGGTACAATTTTTAGTTCTTCATTCTATTTTCAAACTGGAACTGTTGCATTGCATTGATGATGAGTTATCACGGCTTGATTGCACTTCCATGTTTTAATGGGTTACACATGTTTGAACTAGTATTGCTGCGAGATATTGGACAAAAAGTGATATTATAATTTTTTTTTCTACAGAATTCGGTTATAAAACTAGAGAAATGTTCATCAGATTACTTTTTTCCCAAAAATTATTATTATGGAAGATTTATAGTGCAAACTATCCTTTAAGAGCTTGGGGCTGTGTGGTTTGGGATAACTTTTACTTGTCTAAAAGTACTAATTTACTTGTACTAAGCCGCACAGAAATGCATGTTACTGCCAAAATCATCTGACATTTATTATGATGTCTGTGCCATTTTGCATTCCTACCAAGTCTACCAAATCATGCTTTTCTTACTTATCAGGCATTCTTCTTTATTTCAGGGGGTCACCATTCCCAGCCAGCGCAGGTATGTGTATTACTACAGCTACCTACTGAAGAACAAGCTGGACTATAAACCTGTTGCCCTCCTCTTCCATAAAATGGTGTTCCAGACTCTGCCCATGTTCAGTGGGGGCACCTGCAGTAAGTCTTACTCTCCTTTAACCTCTCCAAAAACACAACAGCGTGCTGCATTTCAGCTTTTCTGAATGTTGTTGTGGTTTTAAAAGCATGCGTGTTTGTGGCATACACATAAAAGCCTGCTGAACGAGCAGAGAACGTGTTATTTGATGTAACTGACATGCTTATGCTGTCATGTGGGGTTGTGGTCGCACTCACAAGTGAGCTGCCGATGTGTGTTGTCATTTTAACCTTGTACCACAACCTTCGCCTCTGTCCCTAACATTCTAACACTCATGGGTACGCTGTCTTTCTCAGTTTCTTTTTTCTCTTTAAAAAGTTCCCCCGAGGAAGTTCCCCCTCGGTTTCTATATATCGGCTCCTGCAGCCCACCACAGTCTGGCGTATAATGACATCACAGTTCGTGCCCACCATCCTTCCCGCCCTCCATTCGTACATAGTGTGCTAGTCAGTGTTTTGTTCACGTTTGCCTCGCCAACCCAAACTGCACCCTACATGCCATTTTGGGATGTTCTTCATTTTTCGAAATTGGAACTAAAAGTGCAGAGTCAGTGTCAGAACTCCCATGATTCAGACTTTCAGACCTGTGTGTGTGTGTGTGTGTGTGTGTGTGTGTCTTGCCAAGGCCATTGTGGAGCAGCCAAGCTCCTGGCCAGGCTGATTGTGGTGTGGTGGTGGTGTGTTTAACTTCCTTCTCTTTCTCTAAGGGGACAGTACTGTTAAAAACAGGAGTGAGGTGAATCCCCAGGGCTTCAAGAAAGGCAGCTGGCACTGGGGTAAACGGCATTACTTTACTACTACTACTGTTAAAGGAAACGTCTTAAAATGTTCACACATGCTCGGCCCTGTACTGCATTCAGTACAGTTCAGTACAGCGTTCACTGTTGCTCTAGTTTCTCTCAGACAGAAGTCTCATAACATCAACTACTATATGTGAAATGTGTTTCTCAGATGTTCGTTTTTCAAAAGAACAAACAATATAACTGTAATGATCAAGTCACGCTGAATAAATGTGAATGAAAAAAAACACAGTTGGTGGGCAGGTGACCTAAATTTCATATTAAAGTAAGAGCAATTTTATATCACAGTACTGATGATTGGAATACTTTACTTTTATTATACTTCTAATGAGTTATTTTTTGGTTAAGAAAGCATGTTTAATCTATACATTATTAAAAAGGGGTAGTTCACCCACAATTTTAATCGATCATCATTTACTGGACCTCATGTTCTTTCAAACAAATTCTCTGTGACTTTCTTTAATAGAAAAAAAGTTACAAAATTTTGCTCAACATATTGGTTTGTTTGCAAGTAATTTTCATTTTATCAGACATTTGTGTTGTAATAAGCATTGTTGGAAAAAACAAATGTCTAAAAATATGCTACACATACAACTACCTATAACTACCGATCATACTGTACCATAATTACACGACACCCACTAAAGTGTCACTCACTTTAACTGTGGTTGATATACAAAAACAATTGTCACTAGAAAATAGTCTTTGTAATAGGGCTGCACAATCTATTGTTTCAGCATTAACATCACAATGTGTGCATCCTCAAAAGTCACTCTCACAAAGATATGCTATGTCCAGTCTGAATTATAGTTGACCAGGAGCTACAGAATTGTATTGAATCACTGTATTTATGGAAATTATATGATTTATGCACAAATACATTTCTTCCAATTTTGTCTTCTTTCTAGTCCAAATATCTACATTTCAAATTGAAAACAAGATTATTTCACACACCCCACTGGCAGAAAATTCCTTAAAACAAGCACTAAAACTATTTTTATTTCTTCTGACGGTGAAAACTAAACAATATTTTACTTGCAAGATTTTTAAGTAAAGGGAGAGTAAATGATGATCTATAAATGAACAGAAAGATAAATAATAATAAATATTCTAATTGTAAATAATAAGTTTTCAGCGATCTCTTCATAGTTATTCCTAATACGTGTAGATTAACCGCCTTCTCTTTAAATGTAGGTGGTGCCATCAATCTCTCTGTGCCCATTTCCTTTCTGTTGCCACTGAGATTAAAGAGCGTCTACAAGGCACTGCAGCTGTGGCTCTGAAGTACCAGGAAAAACCCATCGCCATCTTACGCAACCCTGAGTTCTACGAGCATCGAAAGGAAGAGCGATGTGCTCGCCAGTGGGGAACAACCTGCCCCAAACACCCTTATATAAAGGTACTAAAGGCTTTTCTGTCATTGCAATGATAATAAAAGCATAACACATCAAATAAACGTATTAAGGAAACTTTTCAGAAGTCTGAGTTCAATACTGTTAAATGATTTATATGTGCATATACAGTTGAAGTCAGAATTATTAGCCCCCTTTTAATTTTTTTTTATTTTCCCAAATGATGTTTAACACAGCAGGAAATTTTCACAGTATTTCCGATAATATTTTTTGTTCTGGAGAAAGTCTCAATTGTTTTATTTTGGCTAGAATAAAAGCAGTTTTTATTTTTTAAAGCCATTTTAAGGTCAAAATTATAAGCCCCTTTAAAACTCTTAAGTTTTTTTTTATTATCTACAGAACAAACCATATTATACAATAACTTGCCTAATTAACCTAACCTGCCTAGTTAACCTATTTAACCTAGTTAAGCCTTTGAATAGCCCTTTAAGCTGAATACTAGTGTCTTAAAAAATATCTACTAAAATATTATTTACTGTCATCATGGCAAAGATAAAATAAACAGTTATTAGAGATAAGTTATTAAAACTATTATGTTTAGAAATGTGTTGAAAATATCTTCTCTCTATTAAACCAAAATTGGGGAAAAAAATAAACATGGGGCTAATAATTCTGACTTCAACTGTATATGTCAAGATATTCAATAATATTCATGATAAATAATAATATGTTAATAATATTGATAATACAGTCATAATAATGCTGTTGCTGTGGTCAGTTGTTATAACTCATCAATGCTTTTACCATTTGCCTGTGAACAGATGGTTTGGAAAGCGGTGATTGGCTGGTAGGGGGTGACCTGGAGGTTTTGGAGCGAATCAAATGGAACGATGGGTTGGATCAATATCTCACTCCACGGGAGCTAAAGCAACGTTTTAAAGAGATGAAAGCAGGTAAATGTGAATACTGAAAATCATTGTTTTTAGCGACACTGGTGGCTGTTAAAGAGAACACCAATTTATTACTTATATTTGAGTACACATAACGAACAAGAGGCAGAACATGATTTAGGGCTCTGATATGTTCACGACAAAGTTTTTTTTATTGAAAATAATAAAAAATGGAAGTAATTGTGGAGCAACATACTGTTAACGAACATCCAGACACTGTTTGATGTTTTGATAAAGTTGTATATACGAGCCGCATGCTTTACTTTTAATAAATTAAAAATGAAAATGACATCAGAAAGAAAAAAGCAGTAAAGAAAGCATCATTGCCTTATGGATATATTTGCACAGGCTCTGAAATCCACCAGCATCATGTTGACAGATGACATTTATGCTGTTTTGGCAAATTAGATTATTCTGCAATCTGGAAATGCTTTCATTTTTGCGATTGTTTAGAACTCCAATTCAGTCACCTATGGGAGAAATGGATAATAAATGGCAGAAAACAATCAAACTACTTGCTCTACAAACAAGTGTGTTCCTGACTATACATAACAAGAAGAAGAATAAGCAGCATGACAAGCTGTTTTTAACATTCAAAAATCAATAAAAGTGAATGAGTGGAAGTGTCGAGCCAAAAAGATTCCAATTGCTGCGCCCGCTCATACATAAAGAATAAGGTAAATAACGTAGGCTTATATTTGAGACTATAGTCTAATTATATTTGGGTAGATACTAGGGCTGCACAAAAAAGAAAGACGATTGTTGTGCGCATTTGTCAGTAAAGCCAGTTCTGTAATCAGCAGTAAATCTCCAGCATGTGCGTTCAGATTGCATGATTATATTAGTGTATTTGCTGGTTCTGACTGACTCGTGAGAGCGTCCTCTGGCTTTTGGAGAAGATTTACTACTGATTGCACAACCGTGCTACCCTGACAAGATGTGCATGACAATTACAGCTTTTGCTAAATCAGAAGTGCAGATTTACATTGATTTACAGTGCAGCCCTTCAAGGTACTATCATTAGTTTACATTACATTACAATACAGAATACCTCCTAACCTGTACATTGCACAAGCATTTATTTCATGTTATTTTCAAGTCAGAGTCAGATTTTTTTTGCCAAATACACCTGGAGCGCTTTGGATAAAATTAGTGTTTATATGTTTATAGACAACCAAGGAAGCTCTTGTTTTTTTTTTGTTTATCTTTTATGCAAGCTGCTGCATAGACATGATGATCTGTGTAGTGATCTCCTGTTGACAATTAAGCATTAAATGACTTAAGAAAATTCCAATGAAAAAATGTGGCTAGTCAGGTTCCTCATGTCAAGATATTCTAGCTGCGAGATGTTGCTTCGGGATTATTTGCTGTGTATGAAATGAATCTAAGATATTATAATGTGATAATATAGATGTATAAAGAATTTGGTTTACAAAAAAAAAAATTTTAACAAGCAGGTATTTGGAAGGTGTGGCCAAATGGTATTCATTTCCCTTATTTTGCTACACGTCAAACATTCATCGTCTGATGACAATTTAAAAATGACAAACAACATACTTCACATGAGTGTCTAGGATATCTGGCTTTATAGCGCCCTCTTGAGAAAATTGTAATATATTTTGTACTACAAGTTACAGCAAACTGTAATCACTTCCATTTTTTCCCCAGACGCTGTGTTCGCTTTTCAGTTGAGGAACCCAGTGCACAATGGCCATGCTCTGCTAATGACGGACACTCGTCGAAGAATAAATGATCGCGGGTATCGAAGGCCTGTGCTGCTTTTGCACCCATTGGGTGGCTGGACCAAAGACGATGACGTGCCTCTGGAATGGAGGATGAAACAGCATGCGGCTGTGATGGAGGATGGCGTTTTAGACCCTAAATCCTCCATTGTGGCTATCTTTCCCTCTCCTATGATGTATGCTGGGCCTACTGAGGTAGTTAGATTTTTGTGTGTGTGTTTTTTAGGAATCTCTAACCTTAGACACACAGTTTTTTTAGCTTATCTGGTTGGTGTGTCTTTCAGGTTCAGTGGCACTGCCGGGCAAGAATGGTGGCAGGGTGCAATTTCTACATTGTGGGTCGTGATCCTGCTGGGATGCCTCATCCTGAGTCAGGACTGGACCTGTATGAACCGTCTCATGGTGCTAAAGTTCTTTCCATGGCTCCTGGACTCACTTCTGTGGAGATTATTCCCTTCAGAGTGGCTGCATACAACAAGACCAAGAGGGCTATGGACTTTATGACAAAGACAGGTGAGATTGAAGAGCATGAGGTTTAACAGCATTAAACATATATAAAAATATTTATAATAATATAAAAATGTAAAGTTTGATACAGTGCTCAGCATATATGAGTACACCCCTCACAAATCTCTCTTTAAATTCATTTTTAATAGGAAGCTGTACAATATTATCTGTGTTATATTAGATGAGTGAAGCCAAATCTGGAGCTTATCGAACAAATAACTTATGATAATGGTCCAAAAACTAGTACACCAAATGTATATGTTATAGAAAAATATTAATTGCAAATTTAAAAAAGAGGAAAAATCAAGAGAAGCAAAAAAAAAATTGAAAAATGATGTTGAAATTTTGTAGGTTGTAATTTTTGTTTTTGCAATATTTGCTTGAATTTATTTGTATTATCTTTCAATTTCTAAAATGTTTGGTGACAATATTAGAAATATTTATTAAATTTATATGTGTAACAAAATCTGTTTTGTTTAAATGCACCAAAAAAATTGCTTATATTCACTGAGAAATGGATGAAAATATTCATTTTCAAAAGGGGTGTTCTCAGCTATGCTGAGCACTGTATAAGCTGCTCAAAAAATAAGTGAACACTTGAAGTAACATTGTGTTGTTTAGTGTTCCCTTTATTTTTGAGCAGTATACAGTATATATTTTATTTAGTAATTTGCTAATTTTATAGTACTTTTTTGTAATTTTTAGTCTTTTATTAATGTGTAGTTTTTATACACTTTTGTTATTTTAGTAAATTAAACAAATTTACAATTTAAAATAAACAATTTAAATAAAATAAACAATTTAAATTATTTAGCAAATTAAATTAATTGAAATGACAAATATTTTTGGAAAGTAGCTAAAATTAAAATACATTCAATTATTCTATATCTATTATTAGATTAGATTAGATTAGATTAGATTCAACTTTATTGTCATTACACATGTACAAGTACAAGGAAACTGAGAAATGGATGAAAATATTCATTTTGTTTACATAAGATTTTGTCTATTATTTATGTATGTATTGTAAACATTTGATTTGACTATGGTAATTATATCCATTTACTATTATCCAGTACGTCTACATGCATATAACTCTGTCAAACATATTTATAATTACAAAATAAATATTTTCCTTTTGGCGCAAAGAATGAGCGATATTATATTATTATTTTTTTTTTTCTTATTCATATTAAATTAATATACAACCCAGTAAAAGCACTGTAAGCAATGTGTCATGACAGTTAGATTCATTGTGCTCTTCATTTAATAATTTATAAGTTTAACAAAAATTATTAAATAGATAATAAAAAAATTTGCAGTATTTCACAAGAAATTAGCAGGAAAAGATGAATGGTTGTGCGTCTCATATTCTTTTCTGATTACATGCATTCAGGAAAATTCCAGTAGCGTAGTGAGGAATTTAAAGGGCTTTTTCACAATCACCAGCAACTTAAACAAAAAAAAAATATTTAAATTATTAATTTACTGCCTGTAAACATTGTTGATTCAGAAGTATGGAAGGGCAGGCTGTTTTCAACAGATAACGTTAGTTAATATATTAACTTTCATTAATCAATAACATTGCATTGCATTTGTTACAAAACCTTTAGTGAAGTTAGTTATTAAAATACAGTTGTTCATTTAGTTAACTCAGTTCAGTTAAATACTATTAGCAGATGCTTGATTGATTTGTTGATGTGAATAGTTGATCGTAATAGTTGATATTATTTGATTATTAGTGATGTTAAAACAATGACGCTAAAAAAATAATAAATGTAGCTTTTATGAACCACAGCTAAAAAGTTTAGCTAAAAATCTTCTTTAATCTTAGTTCAAATGAAGAAACAAAAGTATGGTCTGAATATTTGATTTTGGGTGAATAACAATTAATTTTTTTGTTTCTCAACATCTCAGACATGCTGAGTTTGAGTTCATCTCTGGGACCAAGATGCGCAAGCTTGCCCGCAGTGGAGAAAAACCCTCCTGATGGCTTCATGGCCCCTAAAGCATGGAAGGTTCTCACAGAGTATTACACTTCCCTACAGAAAGTCCAGTGATGAAACATAGAAAACACAACACACCGAAGACCTCAGAGCAACACAGAAGCACTAAACTACTTCAAGGCATTGACAAATGAGGTGCACATTTACAACAAGCGGTAGCCAAGGAAGAATTGAAGAATTGTTTTATTACAGCATAGTTTTTAATACGAACATGTTTTCTCAACTGTGAAATTTAAACTGATGTGCCTTGACTAACAATCCCAAAGAGATTATTATCTTGCATTATGAAATGTGCCTTTTATGCATTACAGTGAAAAAGTATATCATTTGTAAACTGAATGAAGCAATTACTGTACTGTTTAATAGTTTTTGGGTCTGTACGATTTTTTTAAATGTTTTAAAATGCAGTATATATTTTAATATTGTGACGTATTAAAAACAATTAACATGTTTCTGGTTATAATTGAAATATAATATTTCTTCTGACCTAAAAAACATACTAATATGATGTTTTTTTATTCCAAAAAAAGTTCAAGAAGAAAAGCATTTGCTTCAATATTATCATTTTATGCAACAAACAGTCTTTACTGTCTCCTTTGGACTAATGAATTGCTTATTGAATATTTTTTATAATATTATTTTTAAAGGGACAGCATGGTGGCACGATTTGCCTCACAGCAAGAAGGTCGCTGGTTCAAGTTGGCATTCTTGTGTGGAGTTTGTATGTTCTCCCCATATTCACAGTCCAAAGACATGCGCTATAAGTGAATTAAATAAGCTAAATTTGCCGTAGTGTATGTGTGTGAATGCAAACAGTGTATGGGTGTTTTCCCAGTGTTGGGCTGCAGCTGGAAGGGCATCTGCTGTGTAAAACCAAATACTGGAAAAGTTTTGTGGTTCATTACGCTGTGGCGACCCCTGATTAATGAAGGGACTAAGCCGAAAGAAAATAAATAAATGAATGAATATTATTTTTATATGACTTTTAAAAAAAATCTTACTGACCCCAAACTTCTCATGACCAGAATCATTTTAGTTTACATATTACATTTTTAACTCTCAAGAACAGATTTTACAATTTGGGATCATATGACATACTAGGGCAAAAAAATATTTATTTTATTATAAGGCAATAATAAATAACACTATTTTATTAAAGATTAACAAACGCAATATAAGTCTCTGAGATATCTGTATATCTAATCCGTTTTTAATTAAATCTTTGTACTGTGATTACATAATCGTGACCATGTGTCTGCTTTTTTAAGTATGTTTTAATGCTCCAAGTGTGTGACTACATACAGCTCGATCTCTGTTCTCTGAAACAAGGCAAAAGTCACATTTAAACAGAGGGATGGTGTACCAGACTTTATTTCAACGCTCTGGCGCCATCTGCAGGTCACCAGTGCACAACCACAAGTCACCATGAAAAAAAGAAAGAAGATGATTATGCAAATATAACTTGACCTAACAATAACACATGTAGTCATGAAACTTTCTTGCCGGCGTGGATGGAAAGAGCGTTCATAATGAGACTACATGAGTCATGGCTCGAATCTACCTATAATAATGTGCCCTAGAACACAAGTCCCAAAATCTGCTCCAGGTGAATAACTCCTCAGATGCTGAAGAAGGATTTATGGAGGAGCGCCTAGGCATTCCCAAATGGATTTAGGGGATTCCCAATTAGACTTAGTTCGGATGATGAGAGCATTAGATCCAGTATGTTCTAGGTAACCCTATTTAAATCTGCTAGCTGCAGTGCTGAAAAGGTTACGGTGAGTATCTGGTGTGGATTTTCTTAGGGAAGAAGCATCTGTAAATAAGACTCTGGAGGCAGGGAGACCTACTTTGGGTTAGGACAGGACACACTCACCTATTTACCTAATGTTGTGCCTGTGTTTCCCAACCTTTGTCCCAAACACTTTCCATGCACATCATTGAAGTACTGAGATGTTAATGTTTCATGTGTGTTTTATTCATTCATTTATTTTCCTTCGGCTTAGTCCTTTTATTAATCAGGGGTTGCCACAGCGGAATGAACCACCAACTTATCCAGCATATGTTTTACACAGCGGATGCCCTTCCAGCTTCAAACCCAATACTGGGAAACACCCATACACACTCACATTTATACTCATACAATATGGCCAATTCAATTCATTTAATTCACCTATAGCGCATGTCTTTGGACTGTGTGGGAAACCGGAGCACCCGGAGGAAACCCACGCCAACATGGGGAGAACATGCAAACTCCACACAGAAATGCCAACTGGCTCAGCCGGGACTCAAACCAGCGACCTTTTTGCTGTGAGATGACAGTGCTAACCACTGAGCCACCATGCCGCCATGTGTGTTTTATTTGAGAGCTTTTTAATGTGCATTAATATGGAGGTGTTATATATATGTTAGTGTTTTATATACACTGGATTAATAAAGGGCTTTAGCATCTCATATGGAGGGCTGAATGGTTTCAAGACCACAAGAAATCGGTTATTGAAACAGGAAGTTTGGGTGGGGTGTTTTAGAGAGCTTGTCCTTTGAAAGACAGTGGGTGTGTATTCGAAATCACACCCTATACCCTTAAATAGTGCACTATTTGAAGGAGCAGCCATTTAGTGGTGTCCAAACTAGTGTATTTGAAGTGCACTGAATCAATTCTACAATACACTTCAATAATGAGTGTGCAACCCATGCACAAATGCCCATAATGCATTGAGAGTTTGGTTGCTGAATG
This sequence comes from Danio kyathit, assembly GCA_903798195.1. Lineage (NCBI taxonomy): Eukaryota > Metazoa > Chordata > Actinopteri > Cypriniformes > Danionidae > Danio > Danio kyathit. The sequence goes on along the minus strand of LR812535.1, from coordinate 29,052,302 downwards.
AATTTCCTAATCACAAGATGG